>CM037876.1:202414353-202699099 GCA_021292165.1 Shinisaurus crocodilurus | reverse complement strand
CTATAAAAAAGTAGACAACTACAATAAAACCTATTTAAAGACAGCAATATCTAATTTAAACAGCAATGCTGAAATAAAAACTGTAGACTAGCAGTCTAAGGGGGGAGTAGATGGTTGTGGCAGGTGTTGAGCAGAAGCCAATCCAAATGAAATTAAGTCTCGTTGATTCTCAGTACCCTGTAAGGCCATCATTATGAGGGAACACATTACATACCTTCTCACATTTTGATTTAGTCCTCCGAGATTGGCAGGAGCCCTGTGACTGCAATAGTCCGTATCACATCTGCATTAAGTTGATGTAGAGCCATTTTGAGACTGGGAATAGATTGGGCATTTATTTATTTATTTATTTATTATTTATACATACATTTTATACCGCCCAATAGCCGAAGCTCTCCTCAGCATGCACACAAACATAATCCTTTTGTATAGAGGTTGGTTATTTTAATTAAATAAAATAACCAAGCTCTATACAAAGGTGATTTAAATCTAGAGTGCCTTGGTTAAGAATTTTCTTAAAGTAAATTGATAGTGCAAGTCAAGGATCTACTAAAGTCTATTCACACTTGCTTTTTCCTAAATAAAAAAGGACATTTTATAATATGAGACCTACTGAAAATACATGAAAAAGCATCTGATCAAGAAAAATGTTAAAATTATTTTAGGGCTCCTTTTTGGAATGGCTTGAAACTACAACAGGAAGAGAGTTAAAGATCCAATATAAAATAGTTTGGGAAATACTCAATATTTTGTTTTTATTTTTACTAATATACCACTTTTCAAGTATAAATAACCTCTCAGTTTCACAAAAATATTAATACAAAGTGACATTAATAAAAATCCATACAATTAAAAACAGCAGCAAGAAAAAAAGCTTCTTTTTTTCTTTTAAAGTCAGATAAAACAATCAGATTATTGGCAAAATACCAGTAAGTTTCAGAAACAGTTTCTCCATTGGTGTATATGCATGGACACACACTTCCACTCCCTTACAAGCTACCTAAATTGCAGAACAGGCTGCTCAGAGAAACCTACCGCAGTGCTGGCATTTACAAGGGTAGCTTCAGTGCTACCATTCACATCAGAATTTCTCTCCTTTTTTGTCTCTTCCAAATCAGTGACTGTGTTGGGGCCTTTTTTCTTCTTGAGCTTGGCCAGAATGGACGACTCCCTCTCTGGAAATGGAGGCATTTCTTCTAGTACTGTTGCCTTTTAGGGGAAACAAGCCATTTAAGAATACTTGAGAGAGGTAAGAAACACACCACGATTTCTTAAAGTGTAATGCCAGCATCATCTAAATTATCTATTTGCTGCATTCAGAAATACATTGACCCCAAAACCACCACTCAAATGAACAACTATGGCTACTGTAAAAAAAAGAAGAAGCTGGAAGTGGATAATATTTTTGGACACAAGGTTCACAGTTGCAAAGTATTGACTTTATATTCAGCTGTACGTACTTACCAAGATATCTGTACTTGCAATTGTACTGAGCCGCAAGTACTCAACAGCTCTCTGCTGTAGCTCAACGTCGGCATTTTTTAGCTGACTATCACTGCGTAGTACATCTTGAATGGTAGTTTTTATCTCAGGAAATAAATTCACAAACTTGATGTAAGTAGACAGAAGCAGTGCCCTAGTTGGGACGCTACACAGATGGAACTTTGAGTGTAGTAGGTTGAACTGGATCAGGGGACTGAGAGAGGAAAAGCACAGAAGCAAGATTAGAACTTGGTAAATTCACAGTTATTTATTTGATGGAAGGCAGAGGAAGAGGAATTCTGTATTAACATCCCTCCCCCCGCTTTTGTTCTCTTTTTTAAACATAAATTTGTATAGATCCACAGAAATGAATACATAAGAAATACATATATATGAAAATACAATTTTCTGGCAATTATACATAGGCTTCAACAAAAGCAGACCAGATATCCAAATTAGTATCCATTTGAAGGTGGTGTCTATATGCCACCCATTCAAATGTTGAAAGTGTTGTAAGGTCCTCAGTCCATTGCGTTATAGGTGGTGACCATTTATCCTTCCAATGTTGTAATATTAGTAATGTTGTAATATCAGTGTCAATGAAAAGTTCTTGTCATTTTCTATCCTGCGTGCCAAGTATGACTTCCCAGTTATGGCTGAATGGCAATACTTGCAATTGCAGCATTTATTAGTATCTACGTATGCCCTGGTCGCGTTTACAGCATCAGTATCCCTGTCATTATTAGAAGCATTATTGAGGCTGGTCAGGCAAAGCGACCCACAGTCCGTGTCTATAAATACTTGTTATTGGTGAATAAATATGATAAACAGGGTTTTAAGCTGGAATGGAATAGGGAAGTGGATTGTCCCATTCTGACTAATCAATGGATTGCTGCTGCTTCTTTTTTGGAGGAGTTTATTAAATGGATACATTTTGTACTGGAACAATCTTTAATATTCGTTGATGTACATGGTCTTTTAAATTACTTACCTGCTTCATGGAAATTAATTAACAGTCAGTGTAAATAGATTCTCTATGCCCCTTTGATAGCTAAAGGACTGATAATACAACATTAAAATCCCAAGTTGAAGTTCTGCAGTCATGACATTTCTGCTGCCATAGATTTTAGGATTCTATTTTATCCAACTGCAATATCCAGTGTTACTTCAAATGCAGGGATGGATAATTTCAAGCGCACATGTCAAATCAAGTGCTGTCCTCACTTCCATCTGACCTCCTGACTATGTTTAGTAGCCATGCCAGTCAAGGGTTGAACATCAAAAAGAGCTGACTCAAGGTGTTCCCCCACCCTCATGGAGAAGCACACTAGAGAGATGGGTGGAGCCAAAAGCTGCTAATGAGCTTAATTGAAAATCAAAAATTGCATGCACACGTGTATCTGTGCAGGATATGGACAGAGTATATGTGGAATGTCTACAGAAGTATGTGCAAGTGAGCATGCTTGTTGAGTGTGAGAGAATGAGCACATACTGTTTTTGTAATTAGCCCACAGACCAATTTAAGATTGGCTGCACAGCTACTATGCCAGACAGAAATTTCCTTACCTCTGTTCAAGAGAGTGTTCTTACCTAGATCTCGGATCCCCAGCAATCAGATTTCCAAACTCTCCCAAGATGTAGCCACCAACTTTTACCAGGTTCTCGTGGCAGGCAGGTGCTTGAAGAGCCTGTTGAAAAAGACATTTGGAGTCCATCAAAGAGTCCATAAATCAAATAAGTGTGTATACAAACAGTGTTGATGAAGAGTTATGATTTTATATTTTGGTGTATTGGTTGCCAACCTGTTTCGGGGTGCAATTCAAAGGGTTAGTGATTACCTTTAAAGATCTAAATGGTCTGGATCCAAGATACATGAGGGTCCATCTTCTCCCATACCAGCCTGCCCACACGTTAAGATCAAGTGGAGATGTCCCATTTAAGGTGGAAGTATGGCTGGTTGGGACAAGAGAGGGCCTTCTCAGCACCAATATTATGGAACACCTTGCCCTATGAAGCTTGGGTGGCTGCTCTCTGGTCGTCTTCTAATAGCTAGTGAAGACTCTTTTTATTCCATCAGGCTTTTAGCCTGACAGGTAGATAATGTTTTGTCTACTGTGCCTGCCTTTGTGTTTTGCCTGATTTTACTGTTTTGTTGTGATATTATGATTCTGGTCATTGTAAGTCTTCCTGAGTAATGCATATGCATAAATACTGTGTAAATGGCAATCCATGGTAACAGTTCGTAGAAGGGACAACAGTTGCCTCAAAAAAGGAATAATGAGTTTGATGGATGACAGTAACACTCGCCACAAATATTATGGGTGAAAAACAAGCTATAGCAGAACCAGACAACATGTCAGGGGGGCCTAGCCGCAGTGCAGCAATAGGTTTTATAGTTTACAGTCAGAATCTAATTAGAAGTGGTCTGGAAGGGTTTGGAGCCCAGTTCAGTAGTGAGAAGCCTGGGGTCTAAGAGTTTGGCTATGTATAGTTATTCCTGCAATGGCAAGAGAAAGAAGGGGGGGCTGGTTTGGGCCTAATCAGCCCATGGAATGTCAGAATGAATGTGAGCTCATCTCTGTACATTTTCTCAGAAAAACTGGCAGGAGGGGAGTGAGTCTCTCCCATCCAACTGCTAGTGGTTGACTTTGAATGTCAGGCCTATAGTTAAGATAGCTAACAAACTCCCCATGAGAAACTAGCAGAAGGGGTGAGAGGTTTTCAGAGATGTCACACAGGTTGATACATCAACTCAAGATGGTGGAATAGAAACACCTTGTTTGGTGTAGGTTTTGTTTCTGGTCTAAGATCCCCTGTCAATTAGATCATTAGGAGGTGTGTTATTGATCAAATGGAGAGGAGGAGGATGATTATGTAAGCCGCCTTGGGTTCCTTGCAGGAAAAAAGGCAGGGTATAAATATAATAATAAATAATAAATAAATTGCAGCCCCAACCTTGCTTTTAAGCCAATGCCCAGGCTGGGAGTCTTTGCTGGGAACATCGACTTTAATGTCTACCTTTTATTGTCCATCATATACTGCCTGTAACCCTTCAGGTTTGGGATTTGCCTCCGTCTGAGCTGTGAGAAACACTTCTCACTAGGATTTAGTCTGTTTTATCTGTATTGTCTGTTTGATCTGTGAATCATTAAGAACCTGCCATGGAAGGTATTGTTATACTTTTCACAGACCCTGAATTCTTGTTTGCTATGGACTAGGTATCTTTGTCTTTGATAGCCCAGAGTGCCTGCTGACTTGGTCAGATCATGACTCTTGGATTTTGCTATGCCTTGAACTTTGTAGCATGGAGAAGTGGAAGCTGTGGTCACTGAAATCTCTGCATGTGTGGATTTATTTTGGACTTACTCTTGAACTTATGTCTTGACTCTTAGATTTGATAGGCCCTAACCCATGCAATGTGGAGGTACCAACAAAGAATTCAAAGTTGGACTAAATCTCTGCATGTGTGGATGTATTTAGGTCTTTTTCTATAACCCACGTTTTTGATTGCCTGGTATGGGTTTATGCCAGGAATCATTTGAGCCCCTTGCCCTGCATTCTGAACCATAGAGATGGCAATGGGGAAACCAAGTTGTATGGATCTCTGATAGAGTTATAGTTATTAGCTTTTTACTGCCCTTTGAATTTCATATTGAATCTATAGCTAATTGCCATCAGCTATAAGATTTCTGGAGAGTTGCAACCATAAGCTTTTGCCATGAGAGCTAAGAAGCTCGTCTATGAAATCGGATTTGCTATCAATAAAAGTTCTCACTGTTTCTGGTGTTTTGTGTTTGTTTGCCAGGATTTGTTTGTACCATGAGATGGGCACAGGACACAACACCAGGGTAGAAGGAGAGGAACTGGTGTACTAGATATTCATGCTATCAGGACGTTGCTACTGGAAAGGACCTGAGCACCAACATGACTGCTGTCAGCTCAGGATGTAGTATCCATATTGGCCCATGACCATTTCAGGGCTCTTGTCTTGTCCAGATGGCACTGCTCTTCTTTTTTGACAAGATTAACTAGCTATCTCACATGAGTTGTGTACTTGGAACTGACCCACGTTCTGCAGGTGCATGATAAGGCCTCTGTTTTGAAAGAGCTTTCTAGATGAAGTACATCACTCCTAACACAATGAGATAAGCCTGCCTTGCTGCTGTTAATCTTCCATCTGTCCCTTTAATCCATTGTGGTGTGATAGTGCAAGCAAAAAGAAGTTTTTAAGAGGGAAAATTATTTATTGTAAATTCTTATCCTCCTCTTCACTGAGGATAAATAAGGGGACATTAAAGTGGTGATTTTAACCGGAGAAAAGTTGAAGATTATACCAGGACCACTTAATTTACTTTATG
The DNA here is from genome assembly GCA_021292165.1 of Shinisaurus crocodilurus. NCBI lineage: Eukaryota > Metazoa > Chordata > Lepidosauria > Squamata > Shinisauridae > Shinisaurus > Shinisaurus crocodilurus. The sequence continues at coordinate 202,693,259 of CM037876.1, read as the reverse complement.
TTGCACTGCTCTGCTATGATTGGTTTTGTTTTTTTGTAAGCCACTCTGAGAGCTGATGAGAGCTGATGAGTGGCCAATAAGCATCTAAATAATTTTGAGACCTCCCTTCCCCTACTTTCTTAATCCTTTCTTTGAATGGTATTCTTCCCAGCCAAAATCTCTCCTTGTGGGGCCCATTTATTTATTTATTCATTCATTCATTATATTTATACCCCGCCTTTTTTCCTGCAAGGAACCCAAGGCGGCTTACATAATCCTCCTCCTCCTCTCCATTTTATCCTCACAACAACCCTGTGAGGTAGGTGAGGCTGAGAGGCAGTGACTGGCCCAAAGTCACCCAGTGAGTTTCATGGCTGAGTGGGGACTAGAACCCAGATCTCCCGAGTCCCAGTCCAACACTCTCACCACTACGCCACACTGGCTCTCATTCTTTTATTATTGACTCTTAAAATGTTTCAGTTTTTATGCAGGTTGTGATCTCTTTTATGGGCTCTAGCCAAAAAGTAGAATACAGATCTAAAAATAAACAGTAGCACTTCAACACATTGGGCAGAAAAAAACAGGACTACTAGTAAGTGACTTTTCCTCATTCCATGGTATTCGTTCTCCTAGTACGTATCTAGCATGCTAGCAGTACATACCACAGAGTGGGCCATATTTTTCCTCCCAAAGTGGAAAAGTTATTTTTATGTTTAAACCATGATTACACTCTTGGGGCAGGGGGAAAGGGTGTGTGTGTAGAACAGCAAATACTGTTCTCAAGTTCAAAAATATTGTGCCCAGATATACACCTCAAGATGCTCTGAACAACACCAAGGATTATAGAAGTATTGGTTTGGAAGAGATCAAAAGGTCATTGGATTCAGATATACAACATCTCGTCCTACTGAACTATCTGCATATGAGCCATGTCTGCACATGCACTCACACATACCCTGTCAGTCCAGACTTGTGCCATAAGTACAGAGCAGGAACAGCATGGTGTACTGATACAAAGTGGTGAGATACTCCAAAGAATGAGCTGAACTACATAAATACAGGATGGTCTTATGGACAAGCGCCCACTAACATCCTTGGTGCTGCAACCAACTGAAGTTTGCAAAGACTATTCAAAAGGTAACTCCATGCAGAGCATATTGGATTACTGAATTTCGAAATGTAACCAGGACATGCATTACTGTAGCCAGGTCTGATTGCCTCAGGAAGAATTGCAGCTAGCGCACCAGTCTAATCTATGCAAAGGCAACCCACCCAAAACAATCTGAATCCTTGTTCCAGAATCCATCTCCCTGGTGGCCAGGAGCACCTCCATCTTGTCTTGATTATGAAGGCTTCCATTTATTGGCCTTCATCCAACCCATTACTGCCTCTAGGTACCAATTCAGAACATCAACACCTTATCTGGTATTAAGTTTATTGATGACAAGACTTCCAAGTCCCCAGACCCTCTCTCCCAGGAGCTCTATGTCGATGGTAAATAGGGGGGAAGAATCAATCCCCGAGGGTCACCATGTACCAACTGCCAATACATCGAGTAGGAGTGCCCCAGCATCACCTTCTCAAGCCATATACCAGGAAAGGACCAAAACTATTGTAAGATAAGCCCACCCCCTCTAGGCAGTACAGAAGGATACCACAATTGACAGTATCAGACACCACTGAGTGGACCAGCAGAACCAATAAGGATGAGCACCCACTGTGCAGTTCCTGGTGTAGATAGTTTACCAAGGTGATCAAAGCTATCACTGTCCAAAAATTCAGCCTGAAGCTGGATTGGTCAAGATAAACCATTTCATACAAGAATCCCCGGAGCTAAGATGCTACCTTATTAAAAATGGCAAGTTTGAGACTGGTCCGTAATTATTTAGTATGGTGGGATCCAGGGATGGTTTCTCCAACAGAGGTCTTAAAACAGCCATGTTAAGGCTGGATGGTACTATACCAAAGAGGCATTTACCACTCTCCTTACCTGCTCCATCAGACCTCCTCTGACTGCCTTAACCAGCAGGATTAAGGGCAAGGATCAAAGGAACAGGGGCACATCTCACACTCTCAAGGGCTGTACATCCTCAGGCTGTACCAACTGAAACACATCCATTACAACAGGACAAACAGGTGCCAAAGGTACATCACTAGGATCTGCTACAACCATGGCATCTTAAGTAAGGGCAGATGTAAGCGACTATCTACAGTGTATCTAGCAAACCTGTCATAGCAAGCAGCTGCGCCCTCCTCATCAACTTGGTCCTTGATGCAACAGATCTTTTACTACTCGAAATAGCTCTGCTGGGTGACTCTGCAGTTGTAATAATGATGGGAAAGTACAATTATTTGCCACCATTATTGCTACGGCATAAGCCATAATTTAGGCTCTCTCCTGTGTCCAGTTGGATTAATCCCAAGTCTTCCTCCACCATCATTCTAGTTGTTGAACCTGTTGCTTCATAGCCCAAATACTCTAGAAAACCAGAGTCTGAGTCCCATTTCAAATTTTAGAACAGTCTCGTGTCAATTTTTATTAAGACAAGGGTTTCTCCATATAAGTAAAATTAGTACAATGAAACCACCACACCTCCTGCAGGGCTACTGGCATTAAGAGAAGGGACAAGGCAGAGTTACAGAACAAATCAGATATCAGGCGGATTTAAAAAAAATCAAATGGCAGAACCGTTAAAATGACAGAAGCAAATATGAGAGGATAAGGAGGAAATACAATCAATTGTTAGCAAAGGACAATGTTGAGAGAGGTCAAAGATCCATCTAGACCAGAATTATTCTTTACCATTTAGTTTTCATTCCTGGGTTACATTGTAGAAAAGACCCCCAAACATTAATAGTGTCTTACCTCAAAGACAGTCTTTGCTGCATATCCTTGCACATCATCTCTGTTAATGACAATCTGAATGACTCTGTACCACACCTCTTCACTGACATAGTCTCCAGCAATTCGAATCAAATTCAAGATGGTATCCACATACCAGGTGTAGTCTACCGCATATTTCTCAGCTAGAATTGCAACCTTCAGTACCTGAGCAAACACAAGTAACACTAACTTATAGGTATCCTTGTTTGTACAATGGATTTCCACAACATTTAACATCCATCCATTCAGAAAAAGTAAAGCAAAATTAAACAGTAAAGCAGAGCAGAGTTTCTACATATCCTGTTTCACCAAGGCTAGCTAGTATAAGCAAGTGTTCTCTTTAGTACAGTTATCCGGTTTGCACATCATAACTACCCATGTGTTGTTTAAACTATGGGTAGTTGTGAATAAGCAGGAGTGAGTGTGAAGACTCCCACCTGCCCTCTCCTGCTGAGCTAAACAATCCAGGGACGCTCCATCCCTGGGTTGTTGATTGTGATGTCCAAATCCAGAATTGAAGGTTGTTAAAGAAGAGACAACCCAGAGGTGTAACCCAGGAAAAAAACCATGGGTTCCACCTCTAGGTTGTCTCCCCCAACAACCCACAATTCTGAGTTCGGATGTCACAATCAACAACCCAGGTCCCTGGCTTGTTTGGCTCCACCCAGCTGCAGTGAGAGTGATTGGGTGACAAGAAACAGCATGCTCACTTCCACTTCACTCACAACCCAGGGTTTGGATGGGAAAAAAATGGGTTGTTGTGATGTGTGAACCGGGTCAGAATATCCAACACAAATTAGTTCCCTGAACTAATAAAAGGGCTAATACCATATAATTTTAGAAATATCTTAAGTGACTGCAAAGTGTGTTTTGCTGTGATCACTTTGAACATACAATTTAAAACCTACTCGGAGACGCTGACATCATCTTTTTCTTTAAGTGTAAGCAAAGAAAATGGACTTTTTTTTTCTTGATTTGCACCAAAAACAAACAAACTGCAGAGTATTAGTGCTAGCCACTTTAATATAAAGGAATGATTGGCATAACTCTGAAGCTCAGATTTTCTCCTCTATGGCCATTTCTCAACAAACTACACAATTCAGCTACTCCTTCGAATAGCTTCAGGTAAGAGGCAGAGCACACTGGTTCAAATTCCCCAAAGGTAACAATATACCCCATTCCCAACTTCCCTAGCTTTACTTTCTTTGGATACTGTAGTTGCCACACAAATTAACAGAGAAATTACAAGGAATTCAAATTAGCACTTGAATATAGGAGTCACATTAAATCTCCCATATAACATTTAGCTTGGAAAAAGTACATGAAACCTTGTACTCTCAGACTTGTGGCTCTACCAAATTGCTAAGGCAGCTCAATTATTATTTTTTAAACTTACAATTTCTTCTCTAATAGAATAATCGGCAGTTTCCAGGTAATTCAGCATTTCAGCTACAATTTGCTGGGCATTGCTTCGGTCACACATGGCGTACAGGAGGTCTACCGCTCTCTGTCGTACACTTACATCTCTCTCCGTCTACAAACAACAACATCACAAATATAAGGGTCCGCCTTAGGCAGAGGTTTGCGGGGGGACGGGACACAAGAAGTCTCTGAATTTTACAGCTTACTTGTAGTGACCGCTCTAAGATACTGAGAACTAAGGTTTAAATAACATCCAGAATCAGTACTAGGCAAGCTTGTTTTGAATTCTAAGCAGTGTATGGCATAAAAAAAAACTACTGAGCTTCAGTATCACAAAGTGAGTCAAAGGCAGAAGTGTATGATGGGTGAACGAAAAATGTTCAAAATCGCCAGGATTCTCCGAATGTTGCCTCGCTACTCGTCTCGTGCCCAATTCCAGTTTGCGATTGCTCGCTTGCTCTGTGCGAACTGGAAAACTGCATAAACCGAGCAGCAATTGAACAAGACACTTGCACAAATTTCCTCCATAGACTAAAGTGGGGCTCATTCAGTCTATGGGAGAAATTTGTGCAAACTGAACAGGGAAAGTTGCACAACTCAGACCCGAGCACACGTTTGGCAATTTACAAACATTTTTGGTGGACAACTGCTTGTGCTTGGGGTTGCCGACAGGGCATGCTTGCATGCTTTGCCAGCAAAAATGAAATTCTCATACATCCCTAGTTCAACTTCCACAACAATGTACCATGGAGGTGGGGGGTGGGTGTCATGTAACAAAACGTAGGGTCCTTTTCCAAGCTGACTAAAAAGTATTCTGGACTAGACGGGAGTGCACCGGTGTAGCCTATAGTGCATGAACTGTGGGAAGGAGGGGACAGGGAAGGAGCAGAGATCCAGATATAACAGAAAGTGGGAACAGGTGAAGGAGGGGAAAGCCACCAAGTATTCTCAGTTCCGCTTCCTAATAAACATCTGTCACCCCCCCCACCCCAGGATTGTTGCTTATCAACAGTTCAAATCTGGTCTAGCTGTAGCCCTGGTGCCCCCAGACACCTTCCTCAGTACCCATGCAGCCCCCTAAACCAACTGGAAAAAAAAACATTTTTTAAATTTTAATTAAAACACACACACAACCTTTGTTTTGCCTCGTGTGGCAAGGTAAGCGAAGCACAGATGCCAGCTTCCCACCATCTCTGTTTTCACAGAATGCCTCAGGGCTCAAGGACATTCTTAAAATAACAATGGCAGGTGACTGGAGGCCTGCATTCTCTTTGCAACACACCCAGGTCCCTACAGTTTAAAAAAAGCAGTGAGGGGGGAGACAACAATGACACCTGGCTGTGTGTGTGTGTGTGTGTGTGTGTGTTTGTGTGTGTTTGTGTGTGTGTGTTTGTAGGGCAGTGGCAGACCAAGACTCAGGGGGAAGGAGGAGAAAGGAGGAATGTGAGAGAAAGAGTTGGCTGGCAAAAAGAAAGAGGGAGGTGCCATCTGTGAAATGAGTTTCTATTGGAGAAGAAAACTGTGGGTTCAAATGAGTGGTTGCGGGGCATAGACACCACCTCTGCCTTGTATCCAGATTCTTGGACAAGTTACCTGACTCTTAGCATCACCAGTTGGCCTTCTGTGAAGCGGGTTTTTTTGTGACTGGCCACATACTCCATGCCAGCCATTTTGTGAATGGAACCCCCCTGGCAGCCATGTTGTAACTGTTCCAATTACATTTTCTCAAAATTGTCATTGGAAGCTCTTTAAAGTGTGTGTGTGTGTGTGTGTGTGTGCGCACACACGCATGCGCACGCACACACAGAGTGAAGGCCATTCCATAGCCTTTTATTGTTTGAATAAAACTTACTCAAACAACAGCTTCTTGACTAGCTTCTTTGCCTTCTAGGAACAGCAAATACAGATTAATGAATTTAAGAATTCTGATTTCAGATAATACACAGAATCAATAGTTACCTTCAATGCATTGATAACTGTTTCTATGTGTGTTTTCACGGCCTCATGTGAAAACTCAGAGCTGGCAAGTGTGCACATGCTTTCCAATGCAAGGTAACGAAGATTGGTTTCCCGGTGCTGCAAGAACTGGCCTAACTGATTACAGGCACGAACAAGCAGGTTTGGCTCACTAGGCAGAAGAGGGAGTGTGAAAAGGTAAAAAGACAAAACTATTTGAGGAAAAAATTGTATTGAAGAGCATTCATAAGAGTGAATATCAAGAGGTTTCTTCTCTACAGGAGCTTTAAAATTGCAGCTAATACCTTCTAGAGCAGTGTTCTCCAACCTTGGGTCCCCAGATGTTTTTGGCCTACAATTCCCAGCATGCCCCAGCCAGCGTAGGCTGGGGCATGCTGGGAGTTGTAGGCCAAAAACATCTGGGGACCCAAGGTTGGAGAACACTGTTCTAGAGGGTTAGTAACCACACAGCTACATACTGCAGAAAGTAATTAAAAATCCATTTTAAAAGCTGAAAGCTTAATCAGCACCTTTGCAAGAGAGCATTTCATAAGGACTGGGATCCAGCATGGGCTGGTAACACAAAGGTGGTCACAGGTACAGTTCTTATGTTACAGGAAATCCATGGTTGCCACGCACACTGCTCCCTCAGCATCATGTCACAATATATGGGTGAGTTGACCAAAGTGGTTACTGGCATAGGAAGTGTGTCAACCTTCCTCCAGGGAGTTCAGACTCTGGTTTAGGAAACAACTCTCCCACATGATGTATGTTCTTAGACCAGCGTAGGAAGTAACCACTGGGGAGCAGTAGCCGTGCCTCTCTAGTAACGCAAGAGCTAGGCCAGAGCTATATGAATAAAGGCCTGCAAGTAAGTTGCATACGGTATTACACAGATTTTAACCAAGAAAATCTATTTAACATATGCCTGTAATTTCTTCTAAAATTACAAGTTGTTCTCAACTGTGCTCTTCCAGTGACAGTAAGGACTCTTAAGCAGGTGTTTAAAAACAAAAAGACAAGTCTTGGCTATGCTGGTTATGACTGATGGAAATTGTAGGCCCAGCCATGGATTAAGGGCTAAACTAGGAGGAGACTGAAGCAGCCCTGTGTGCCAAATCAGGCTGCCACCTGCCTTTATAAGGTGGCAATGCCGAGAGGAGCTTTGAAGTGCAGCAGGGAGCCAAATCCCACCACCACCACCACCACTTTTAAGTCATTTTCTTCAAGTGGAGCTCCAAGATGGAATGTGACCTCAACGGGGGGGGGGGGGACACGGACCCAACAACCCTTCTTAAAGTGCCTCCACCTTCCTCTGCATGCTGCACTTTAAATCACCCATCCATCCCTCCTGCTTTATGGAAAGCAGGACTCAGATTGGATCCTGCCATCATCATGTTTGCTTGTGCTGAGAGACACTCGTTACAAGTTTTAGTATTGTCCTAAAATGAAGTGTAGATATTTCTGAGTATCTGTTCCCCCACACCCACACACCTCGAAAAAGGAATTCAGTAGTACCGAGTGCTACTGCCTGAAAGATATTGCAATACGCAACTGCCGAACAAAGAGGACTCCCTGTAATTATGAATCTTTGTTTTTGCTCAAACATTGGCAGAATGATCGCACATAATTATATATACTGTACCATCTTTAAAGGCCAGACGTACACAGACTTGCTGCACTCTCTCAAAAAAATACATTTTGTACAAGATAACTGATGCTCAAGTCTAGAAGCATTACTGATGACTATGTATTATGGATGGCAGACTTACCTGTCATGGTGGATAATTAAACTAATTGCCTCAAATAACACTGCATTCTTTGCATTGGAATGCTGCACTTTCTTGGATTTTGGAGGTTCTTGAGCTTTGTTAAGAATAGTTTCCAGACACTCTGTGAGACGACCTCGTGCCGAAGGGTCTTCTGGGAGAAAGAGAATGGTTAGGCAAATTCACTGGGCAATTTTGACACCCTTTATTATGAACCTGTAAGCTGCCCATTAAATGGCACTGTTTCTCCAGTTTCAAAAAGAAAAAAGTGCATATGGCACCAGCATGTTCGTTCTCCAAGTTCAGCTGTTTCTCCCCCTCAAACACCTTAAAAGATTACAGAATGCCTAGTGTGGAAGACCAAGTATCAAAACTTCAACCAAAGACCACCTAGGGGATTAATCAGTTATCAGAATAATATGTTTCAATTTTCTGGCAATACTTTAAATAAAACAATTCAGAATAAGACTATAATACTAATTTATTTTATTTTACTTGTCGCATTTATGGATCACCCATCTGGCCGGCAAACCAGCCACTCTGGGTGATGTACAGCATGATAAAATACAGCATAAAATACATTTAAAACAGAATAAAATTTTAAACTCTATATGTTTTATCCCCTCTTTCTTTGGGAAATTCAGTGCTGCTTTTATGGAGCTCCTAACAGCTTTCCATCTAGACCAGTGTTCTCCAACCTTGGGTCCCCAGATATTTTTGGCCTACAAAAATCTGGCTGGGGCATGCTGGGAGTTGTAGGCCAAAAACATCTGGGGATCCAAGGTTGGAGAACACTGGTCTAGACGCTGATCAGATTCACACATGCTTAGCTTAAACATGCTAAACAGCATCAAATGCACCAAAATCAGAGATATATCAGAACTTTTAAAAAATGTGTTTCAGAGTGACAGTTTCATTAAAGCACCTTGTAGAATGTGTAATAGTCATCTTTGTGCCAATCTGGACCGGGGGGGGGGGGGGGAGAGAACCTATAGCATAATACACCACAAGGCAGTGCGGGCAAGGCAAAGCAGTCTACAAGTAGAGACTAATCCTTCCAGTCTGCTTCCTAGGTCTGGGCAAGCAGCGGGCAGGGATTCTGGAAAGCTGAGGCAGAATGAACTTTGTTAAGTCTATTATCCTTAACAAAATAATCCAATAGGCCCCATATGTGCATCGTCTACATACAAGTTCTTTCCAAACTGGAGCTTGCTTTTTTCTTCTTCTTCTTCTATACTTCAGATAAAAATGGTTTCAAAACTGTTCTGATGATTAATTTGTCAGAGACAAGCAGGTAAAGTTAAATTCAACACAGGGAAACAACCCTCCACTAATGTGCAGTGTCACACTTTGATGAAATGTGACCACATCCAAATTTTAATAGATTTTATATAGACTGCAGCTCTCAATACTGGCAATTTACAACATTTTAGCTTGAATCACTCTTACGCATAGGCTCTCTTCCCTCCCCTCTCTTGGATTTCTTTCCACCTTTCTCCCAACAGCTTTAAATACAGTGCCCACACAATGAGATTGGGACCATAGAGATCAGGAGTGTTAGGCCTGCAGTGAGTTGTAGAATCATAGAGTTGGAGGGGATCCTGGAGGTCATGTAGTCTGACAGCCCCCCTCCCATCGCTGCAGGATCTGCAATGCGGAATGTAACTATAGCACAGCATCCCTGACATGTGGCCATCCAGCCTCTTCTTAAATACCTCCAGCAGAGCCTGCCATCTCTTGAGGCAATCTGTTCCACTGCAGAAGAGCGTGTACCATAAGAAAGTTTTTCCTAACGTTTAGCTGAAATCTGCTTTCCTGAAATTGACACCCACTGGTTCTAGTCCTGCCTGCTAGAGAAACAGAGGCTCCATCTGCTCCATCTTTTGTGTGGCAACCCTTCAGATATTTGAAGACTAACATCATGTCTTCCCTTAGTTTTCTTTTCTCCAGGCCAAAACATACCCAGCTCTTTCAACCATTTCTCATAGGACTTTGTTTCTAGACGCCTCACCATCCTGACTGCACTTTTCTGGACCTGTTCCAGTTTGTCAATCCCCTTAGAACTTGATGTTCAGGATTGGACACAGTATTCTAGAGATGTGGCCTGACCAGTGCAGAAGAGAGTAGAACTATTACTTCAAGATTTGAACACTACCTAATGCTGACTAAGACTGCATTAGTGTGGTGTTTTTTTTAGCAGCCACATCACACTACTGGCTCATGTTCAGCTTGTGATCAACTAAGGGCGCAGTCCTATGGCAATGGCCGGAAGCTCCTGAACTTGGAGGCTTATGGTCATCCAATGCAGAGCAGGAGGAGCGGCGGAAGTGATCTCCACCTCTCTGTCTTCCCACCCTGCATTGTTCTCTAGACGGGCTTTTCTGCCTGCCTATCTGGAGAGTCTTGGACGGGAAGGGAAGGAGGCTGGAGAGATGTCAGGAATGGATAGCTCCTCCCCTCCCCATGAAATGCCCCCCCCCGTTGCTTTCCTGACCTCAGAGAGCAGCCAGCACAGTTCTTTCCGCAGCGGCTGCGAGGGGGTGGGAGAGGGGAGTCAGAGTTCCAATTCCCAGCTCCAGAGCTGGAGTGCAGTCTCCAACTTTAGATCTGGGAATCCGCTATCCTATGGCCCCTCAGATGCTGTCTAGTGGCCAAAGGATTGCTCCCTAAGACACCCAGATACTTTCCACATGGCTGCCAAGCCAGACTTCCCCCATCCTATACATGTGTGTTTGATATTTTCTGAACCTCAATGCATGACTTCATGTGTATGTCTCTTGAATTTCATCTTGGTGAGTTTGGGCTAGTGTTCCAGCCTGCCAGGAATCATTTGAATCTTCATTCTGTCTTCTATGGTGTTCGCTATCCCTCCCAGCTTTGTGTCATCTGCAGATTTGATGAGAATGCCCTCTACGTCCTCATCCAAATCATTTATAAAAATGTTGCGCAGCACAGGGCCAAGGACAGAACCTTGTAGCACTCCACTTGAGACCTCCCTCCAGGCTGAGCCATTAATGCGCACATGCTGTTGTTCAGCCAGCTGTCCAGCCCAAATGTGTTGTCAACAAGGATTTCATGGGAGACTTTATCCCCAGCATTCCCATGACCTACCAAACAAGTAACTCTACTTATCAACTCTACTAAAATAAGATCGCAGCGGTTATTCTGTATAGCCAATTTTCTTGTAGGGAAGCTTTAGAAAATTGTTTGTCACCTGCATAAAAGTAATGACAACTATTTTGGCCTCCAACACACTGCACTCTCGGATCAATATGTGCGCTTTCAGCATAAACAGCTTTTCTCTGCTATGTAAGAAAAGTGTGAAATCGCCATAATTCTTCATTACTTTACCTGGGGGTGGATAGCACTGCAGCAGTCTTAGAAGCTTCACAGACAACCATGGAGCAGGAACAAAGTAATAAGTATAGTCCTGGAGATCAGTCGATGCAGATGTCACAATCTGTAAGACAAAAAAAATGTCTTTGATTTCCCTGCGGCACTTTTGTCAAGAAACTAATACAGTTTCTGAACTTTATGGAAACCTAAAGACATAGAAAAACTGTCTGCACATAGTGAACTGAACTGATGAGGCCTATGTGGGAGGGAGTCTTGCATGTGGATAAAGCAGAGGATTTGTCAGGAGATTTGTCATATAAGAAGCCACCAGGGGGCAAACGTAAGTTGGAATATGCTAGATCGGGGTAGGCAACATGGTGCCCGGGGAACTAGTGCACTTTCAGACACCTTTCTTGGCACCCACCAGGGTACCCTTCCCTTCCCACTTGTTATAGTTCTTGTTGTTATTGTTATTATTTAAATCACACATTTTCTTACTGGCATCTGGGATCACTTCAAAGCAAAGTGGAGGCTCCCAGCTGCTCCCGTCTTCTTCTCCCATGAATGCCTCTGGGCCACATGTGGGGCTCAGAGACATCCTGAGGAAAGAAAGATGGCAGGTGGCTGCAGGCTGAAGCTCCCATCTGCAGTGCACTCATTTTGGGGTTCCTCAAACTGCCAAAGGTCCATTACCCCTGTCCTAGAGATATGTAAAAGCATACATATTTTAGAAGAAAATAAACACAAAAAGACTAGTTGCTCACAGAATGCTAGAACCAAGGAACAACAGACTAGCATACCAGTGCTAGTTTATCTTGTGTGCACTAAGTTATTTAGTTTATATTGTGTCCAATAATTTAACTGGAGAGGAACCTGACAAGTTCAAGAAGACAGACTAATTTTATTTATTTATGTATTTATTTGATTCGTACCCCGCCTTTCCACCAAAAAAAAAATGGAGCTCAAATCACTAATATGATTACCAGTCTCAAGGCTGACCACCCAAAGCAGGAAGTGAAAGACTGGAGTCAAAGCTCCCCATCACTGCTCTGTGCAGTCATATACTTCCTCTAAAAACAGCAGCATAAAGATGCTGCTGCAGAAGGCAGGATTCACTATGTTGACTCAAGAAGGCTGTTCTTTTGTTCTTATGAATATGAAGATATATGGGCCAGGATGGGAGCATCGCCACAAAGGAAGAGGATGGGAAGTTTGACAGAGGAAGACACAGTTGTGCAATTTTGGAGGGAGGAAGAATTTAGAATGAGTTTTAGAGCAGAAGCCAACATGACATATTTACAAACTCAGCTGTATCAAACCAGTGTACAGCATTTGAATATGCCTTTTGTACTTTCTGCTTAGGAACAGTGGATTCTCAATTACATCATGTTCTTCTAGAAAGAGGCCGGGGAGGCAGGGGGACTGTGCTTGTTTTGGTAGTGGGGGGTGGGTGGGTGGGTGGGTGGGAAGCATAGCTAAATCCTGGACAGAAAGAACTAGTTTTAAAGTACTTCAAGGGAAAAGGAGGAAGCATTCATACAGAATGTCCGAAGTGGTTTGGTAGTAAAGAAGAGGAAACAGCCTGCAAGAAAAAGTGAGTACTGCTTAGATGTAGCATAAAACATCAAGCCATGACACCATTTTGCATGGAAGACTATATTTTACTGTGGTGTTGTGGGGTGGGAAGAGAGACAGAAAGGGGAACCTCAGTTAATGCCTTCAGACTGTTAGCTAACCATACACATATAGAATAAGACAACTTGCAAAAGCAAACTGAGGGCTGAATTGGAGTCAGGACTCACTGGCCCTGCCATTAGACAGAGTGAGTCAATCACTTCAGTTGGCACCAGCTTGCATCATGCGAGTAGAGCACCACATGTGCACGCACAGTGCCTACTGCAGAGTGGGGTAAGCAAGTAGTTGGAGGACAAAGCTGTGAAGTTTCAGCTGCCAGTCCAGTCAGCTTCTATCCTGGGGGAGGGGGGGTCATCTTTCACCTCAGACAACAAAATGTCTCAGGCTAGCCCTGGCCAGGGTTCAGCATTGGAAGTTTCTGAAGCAGAAATAACCAAAGTCCCTAACTTCCAAGTACCTACTGTCAGATTCCACGGTGCTGGAATTAGGAAGAACAGCTTCTAGAACAAGACTTTGTTGCTTACAGGGAGGTCTGTGCAGGACCCGGTTTCCCAGGAGATATTAAGTACTCCTACCTCCAGCAGAGAATTGGGCCATCATCATCTTGGAAATACTGCAATCTTAACAACCCTACAATTGGCCATTGGCACCATGGTGAGCAACAATTCCTTTAAGTGTATAGTTTGCAGGCCATACTGCTCAAATCAACCCTGTGGCGAAGGTAGAGGCAGATACACTGATAAGTGTTTCTGTATGTATCCAGTTCTTGTGAGATTTGCTGGAGCCAATCCATCATAAACAGTGTTACAGCACAACAAGCAACAATCTGAACAGTTGTGCTATTGGCATTCTCAAGAACAGAGCTAATGTGCTTGTGCAGTTAAATTAGGATGTGTAGTTTGAGAACCAGAGACAGAATGATTTGCGCTTTCCTATGTGATGCATTCTCTTAAGAACTTTCAGTCTTGGAGTTCCTTGTGCACATGAGGGATGGACAGTGGGTAGAAGGCACAAAGCACCATAATGATCAGGAACACTGATCCCAGGGACAGTGGGAGCATCTAAAAAAACAACAATCTTCAAATCTACTTTTGGAAAAGTGTATGAATTATCTCCAGTTATCTTACTACATGAGATTTACCATAAAACAACAACTGCAACCAGTTTTCAGTAAAGTGTGTGCAGCCCTATGTATTTTTTGCACACTGCCAGTAGCTGAAAGAAGTTTCAGCAAGCTAGCACTGCAGGCATTCTACTATGGGGCAAGAACAGTTAAACTACCTAGCTATTTTATCTATTGAGCACGGACATGCAAGAGAAATTGACTTTGTGGAAATAATTCATGACTTTGCAATGAAAAAGTCAAGGAAAATAAAGCTTTGAAGTGAATTAGTCTATTTAAAAGACGTTTACAGCCACATTAGTCCATTAAAATGAAATAAAAATCATAACATTGGCAGGATAATAACTTTATTAGGAGTTAGGACCAGCCAAAAAACTTACAAGAGAGTAAGCAAGCTTTATAGAACTCTTCCCCCGCTGGACATTACATTAAACAAAACAAGCAAAAAAGGCAGGTTGTTCTGGGGCATGGTAGAAAAGTCCCAGTGAGGGCCACAGTGTGATTTTAGAAATGTAGAAAATGTAATTTCAGAACTGGAATGGAAACATTTCTTTCACAGCTCTTGAGATTGTAGGGACGGGATGGGATTGTGGTATGTGTGTGAGAAAGGGCCAGTGTTATAAGTTTGTATGAGGTCCCAGAAATGATGTATGCATACTGCATGCAAGTGCGCCTGTCTGTCATCTCTCAGAAAGCTAAGAGTAAATAAGAGATTAGCTGGCTCCAGCCCAATACTATAACTGTGGAAGTGATCTTGGACAGCAAGTGAAATTTGTGGCCATTCAGATACTGTCAAACTTCAGGGTGGCCTTAGTATCAATTGTACGTCAGTTCCCCATGAGACAAAAGAGGATGATTAATGTAATTAGATGGCTTAATTTAATTTGAGTCTAGTTTCACTGCAGCACTTGTGTCCAACCAACAGACTGCTTACCCTGCTGAGTCTGGAGACAGCCAGAGACACCGAGGTTTTAAATTCATCCGGATTCTTTTGTGCCAGAGTAGTGATCAAACTGGTAGCTGCAGTAACCACACCCTGAAAGAAAACAGGATTATATTTCCCTGAAATCCATTGCAATTAATAAGCACATTTGTTATATACAAAGAGCACCATCAAGCATCATGATCATTGCCATTTGTGTGCAACCCGTTAGCGTTATAAGACTGTGGTTTCTTTTTACGTATTCTTACGCATACAAAAGAAGGACAAACAACAGAACATCACATGGTCTGCTCCTTCCCCAGAAATACCCCTACTGCCCTGTCATCCTCCAAATTCAGCCTCAGAATACTTACTCCAAGAGCCTAGCAGGTACATCGAGCTGCTAGGTGCAGTGAATAGTACAAGTGTGAGCAACGTGGCCAAAGGAGAAGTGTGTTGCTCTCCAAGCATGGCAGGAGGGCAGCCGTGAAGGGACCAAAGGAGGGGAAGATGTGTCCACCTTCCAGTGCTGAAGCTTCCACTAGCAAACCTGACTTGTACACACAAAACACCACAAGCTTCTCCTGGGACACTGCTAGGGCCAAACTTGACATGAGATAGGAAATCCACAATAAGGATCTCCCATAGTTTGTTGTTTTCCAAAGATCAAAGCAGCCATACAGGAGTTGGACTGGGGCTACTAATGGTACCCATATGACAAAAAGGGGTTGCCATTACAGGACGAAGAACAGTTGGGGGAGGGAGATTTAGATCAGGAAAAAAACCTATGTGTGGGTGTGGGGTAAGGAGTATCCTCTCCCCCACTGTCATAGCCCCTATCTAGTCCCCCTCCTGCACCAGCCGCAAAACAAACTATGGGAGATCCTGTTCACAGATCTCCCACATCATCTCTACTTTGGTCCTTAGTCCTGTAGTTGTGACAGAATAAAATGAAGCATTCTGCTCTTCCCCTGCTACACGAATGCTAAAAAGTTATTTGGTTTGAGTCAGAGAAATTGTATTAATGTATCAAGAGACTATATTATCACTGGGTATAACTGAGATACTACTTTTCTACAGTGTATCTGTGTGTTTTGCTTAGCAAGGTCAGGTCCATTTGGGGGGGGGTGTCATCTAGCTTATCTTGTACAGTTATCCATTTTGTTTCTTCTGGTTGTTGCCTTGCATGTGTGGTAAGGCCTAGGTCTTTGCCTTCCCCATCTCCATTGGCTTCTGCATACTATTTATTTGTTTCTGCTATTACGGGGTGGAGGGAGAGGAGAGATGAAAAGTGATTTTTTAAAATCCATGTTGATTTTTCATAAAGTTGTAAGCTGACCTCTGCATCAAGTTGTTTATTGTTCTATTCAATGAGATTAAATATAATAGAGATGGAATGTGATGTGATTATATTTTGCGAAGGAAGACGTTCCTTGAGTATTGATTTTTTCAAAGTCCAAGTGCAAAGGAACTTTTTAGTATGCATTTTTAGTGTTCCAGTCACTGGAATATATGTGACCTTGTTCTGTACTGTGGTAGTGCATTCAAATATTAACCACATTCATCATAACCTTTAAAAAATAGCACTGTTAAACACACACTCCTCAGTCTTTTATGCAAAGGTACAAAGCAAACAGTTTGGAAAGACCCTTCCTTAACATGAATTATGACAGTTGGACCTGGTCTAACACAGAGAGAATGGTATTCCCATATGGGAAATGTTTGTTGAAGTCCCTGAACAATCCCTAGATTGTGAGATGATGGATAAATTGCCTCTCGGTCAGAGTTCCTCATCAATAAATCTGTAGCTAGCTATTTACCTCATAGGGCTGTTGAATAAGCAAGATTATAAAACCCTTCGCAAATTAGGAGTGCTGTATAAATGACCATTTCCTCTCATGGACAAAAAGGAAGGAACTTATGACAAAGCTGCAGCTAATCAGATGACATGTCACTGAACATACTGCTGTGTATTCTCATATAGAGGATCTAAAACACCTTGATATTATTTCTATACCACAGGTGGTGATACTGGTACAACTTTGTGACACAGCTAGCCAAGAACAGGAGAGCATGCGGGCCTGGTCTTGACACTGCCTCCTGTCCCTCCAGAAGGCTGCTGTGCTACTGCTTCTTCCAGGTGAGTCATTGTCTGAACCTGGCTCAGATTCAACCCCAGCAGGTCCAAAAGACCTACATCCAAACCAGACATGAGACTTCCAATTCCTAGACTTCCTTTTTCAAGAGCTCAAAACCTGAACATTGAGGGAAGTCCAGCAGTGTTTTTTCCTAGCCCGCAAGCAGGTTAACAAAGCTGTTTCACTCCATTAGTTTACATGGGGGCAGGAAATCTTATCGTGGGGGCAAAATCTGGTTCTCAGCATACTCCACTCCAGTTTCATCCACACACTGTTTTTTTCGCACCTCCATAAGAAAAAAACCCTCGATCCACTAGGTCCTATGGGGTAGGAAATAGCTATTTCTGGGTGAAATGAGGGAAGTGGGCTGAAAGCCAGCCCCCTGCAGGTTATCCATGGGGGTTGGCTTTTGTCTCTGCTCCCAGCATTGTTCTCCCAACCCCATAAGAAAAAATGATTCTATTGGTTCCTTTGGGACTAAGAAAAAGCCTGAGATGAGACCTCCGATTGTCTTGTAACATTTACCCAATTGCTGTTGATTTTTCTTTTTCATTTTAGAATAACTTCGGTAAATTCCAAGTTAACCAAAGGAACATTTTTTTAAAGCTTTCCCATCTCTAGAGATGCATCTTTACCCCAAAGCATTAGAGTTGCACATCTCACACTTCGGACATGACCGCCCCTTCCCAGCATGTGTATATAAGTCTGCCAACTTGAGGTTAACACTTCATGCATCCAATGAAGTGGACAGTGTCCACGAAAGCTTATATCGTAATCAATGTGTTAAATCTTTAAGGTGCCACAAGACTCTTATTGTTTTTGCTGCAACAGACGAACACGGCTACCCCTCTGGAAATTGGCTACCAGAATTCTATATAATTAAATTCTGAACTTACATGATTCACAGGTTTAAGAGGAAAAAACCCTAGTTAGGAGACAAGTTCAGCTGGGCTTACCAGATGTTGGTCATTGAGAAGATGCACAACTCTGGATGTCCAGTCTCCCATAGGAACCAGGTCAGGAGACGTTCTGTATAATCGCAGCAAGCACAGGGCTGCACTCTGCTTCACGCTATCCATGGTGTCACTGCAAGAGAAATACAAACCTGCCAGTGGATCTCAAATACCCAGAATTAGTTTGAACTAGGCTATGAGTGACTAACTCAGATGATAATAGAGAGAATGAACAGCAGTCATGAGATTTCCCTTAGCTCAACCTTCCCCAACCTGGTGCCCTACAGATGTGCTGGACTACAACTCCTATCATCCCCAGCCAGCATCTGGAGGGGCACCAGGTTGGGGAAGGCTGTTGTAACTGGTCCCAAGACTTGGACTCTTCTGTTGTAGTATAACATTTATGTGCTTTGTTTTTAAGATTCCTTAATGCAATTTTCAAAACAAAACTGGTCAGTGGAAGTTTCAGTGAAACTATTACTTTCTGCTTGAAACACCTCAATCCTATTGTGTTTAGCATGCAACAACAACAGGAAATAAACAAAATATTGTTTTCACTGGAAACACACTGAAAGCTGCCTATAACAGGAGGTATTTGCATGGCCTGAATCCCACCAGTATAACATACAAAGTTGCCTTATACAGAATTAGACCACAGTAAAACATACACACACACTGAAAACTCTTAAGACACTGAAAGCAGTGAGCCAATTCACAATAAAGGAAAAAAATAATCAGAGGGACCAAGCATACAGTCCATTAAAGTCAGACTAGAAAAGCGTTCAGCAGCAAATCTTCACTCTTTCAAAATTCCAGCACTGAAGAGGACTGGTGGACCTCCACTGGGAAAGTGTTCCTTAACATGGGCACCACCATGGAGAAGAGACTGGATGTTTGGGGCACAATCCTTCGCATATTTAGACAGAAAAAGTCCTACAAATCCCAGCATTCCCCAGGCAGCTATGCTGGCTGGGGAATGCTGGGAGTTGTACAACTTTTTCTGTCTAAACATGTATAGGATTGCACCTTTAGTCAAGTAAGTTTTCAGATATCTAGTTATATCAAAAGAATCAACTCAATCGCCCTTCTGTTGTTAATATCTGAAATCCCCATGCATTACCTACCCAGCTACAAGTATTTTTGGAATTTCTCCAGCAAATGCTTCTGCCATCTCTCTGCTACCCACGTTGGCAATACAGTGCAAAGCTAGTCCCATGAAAGTGGGGTTGCGGCTGGCCAAGTCATTCTTGATTGCATTGTTTATCAGGCGTATCAACTCGCTGTTTGAATTCACAAGTACGGAGATGAATAGATAGCCCTGGAATTAAGAGAAGAATTAGTAGTGGGTAGGTGGGAGAATGCTGAATATGCAGTAATTGTGATGTAAAAATGCTCCCTACGCTATGATATAGATGATTCGGAGCTCTCAAGCATCATGGCTAAGACCTGACCTAACGCAAGACATGTCATGAAGCTGACAGTTTTTAACTTAGTTACAAGTAAAGCCAAATTCAAATGAGTTAGACAGGTGGGAAGAGTGCTGAACTAATGTTCAGATATCAAAATGCAGTTTTGAGAAGTCATATTGGCTGGGACCCAGACAGCTGAATGTGAATGGAAAGCAGCCCTTCGTGCAGGGCGAGTGTCCATTTCCTCCCCAAGCTGCACCCCCCACCCCACCCCACCATTCAGGAGCAGCTTTTCAGGACACACTGCTCTGCAGAGGGAAGGGAGGCCTGGAGGAGACCTCTGTGTGCTCTTGCACAGTCAGGCATACAACCCGTGGGACCTCGGTTTTTATTTTCATAGATCATAGAGTTGGAAGGAGCCTACAAGGCTATCGAGTCCAACCCCCTGCTCAATGCAGGAAACTAGAGGAGGGGTCTCCCATCCAAGTAATAACCAGGCCTGACCCTGCTTAGCTTTCCACGCTCAGACAAGCTCAGCCAGCATAAGCCACAGACCTGTAACAATTACATCCAAGCTCTCCCAGATTGTTTGATACTTTCAGTATAATGTCCCATCACATAAGTGTAAGCCTATAGACTGTTGTGAAGGGAGAGTCAGATAAATTGCTGCCACTAACCTAGTCTGTATCTGACATAATTAAGATTTTGCCAATTTGTCATTACTAGCTTCCTTTCCCCCTGCTTTTCTCTCTACCCCCCCCCACACACACACAAATGATACTGAGGTGAGGGGACCAAAACAGCTGCACACAGAGAGAAAAAGTCTATCATGATGTGACATCTTAAGCTGAAATGAAAAACCCATATTAGGGGCTGAGAGAGCAAATAATAGAAATTGTTTTGGGGGTTGGGGGATGGAATAAGGGTGCAATTCAAAGAGGCTGGTAAAAGCCTCTGCTTACTCTAGTGTCTCTTTCAGTGGCTGGATTTCTAGTTTAGGCAGAGCAACTGGAAAATTTGGCAAAAGCTCAACTTAAACTAAGCTGTAGAGTGGTGGGCTTCAGCCTTTCCAGACCAAAGGACCCACCTTTAATAACCAACTGCAAAGTGGGATCTACCGTAATCTAATATGATACTTTCCCTTCCTCCAAAAGTAACCTCTTTTCACTCCATGTTCTTCTCTTTTGCAAGTCTTTTTTCCAAAATATGGTCATGACACCTTTAGTGTGAACAACATTTGGTAAGGTGGCAAACCCAGTTGTCCCCTAATTGAAGAGCAGTGCTGCAGAGCAGCCTTCCCCAACCTGGTGCCCTCCAGATGTTTCAGACTACAACTTCCAACACTCTTGACCATTGGCCATGCTGACTGGGGCTGATGGGAGCTGAAGTCCACCAGGTTGGGGAAGGCTGCTATAGAAGAAAGCACTACATCTCTCCATTATGTACAAAACACAAAACCAAAGCAATAAAGGGAGCATGGCTCCTTTATTCATCTGTTATAGTTCATCTAAGGGTTCAATGGGAAGTGGTACTTTCATCATCACTATCGTAGGGATGAGACAAATACTTACAATTTGCTTCTCTGTATATTTGTTCGAACTCAATAGATTCACAGCTTCCATGTGGCCAAAATCAATATCGTGCCCCAGGAGGAAGATGAAAAGCAGCTTGCAGACGTACTTCTTCTTACTGTAGCCATCAAGGGCTTTATCACCTAATGAGCAATTAAAAGCAAATAAATGCCATAAACACTTAAAACCACAACACAAACACTATATGCCCATGCCTTTATACTGATCAGCTTATCATATTAACCAAAACCACCACTGAAATACTACAAGGCACTTATGAGACTATCACAACTTTCTTTCCAAACTTCCACTTGAAATGGGTTCAGTGGATGGTTTGAAGGCACATAAAGCACCAACGTTGCTGAAGCTAAGCAGGTCTATGTCTGATCAGTGCCTGGACTGCCTGGGAAGCCTATGTACATTGCTGAGAGTCAGATCATGGCAGAAGATGAAATATAAGTGTAAAGAAAGAAAAGCTAGGATTCATTTGACTGGCTTCATCTCACTCAAAACCAGGGCTTTTTTTTCTGGTGGAACTCACCGGAACTGAGTTCCAACACCTTTTCTTCTATTAATTGCATTACAATTTAATCGCCATCTACTCCCGAGGAAATGTAATCCAAGAGTTCCGGTACCTTTTTCTCCAGAAAAAAAGCACTGCTCAAAACTAGGTAGGATGAGAACCGCAACCATTCCACACCATCTTTTGCCAATACTACAAGCTAGTTCCAAGCCTGTTACTTTGCCTACGTTCCTTTCAGGCTTGCATATTTGCCTGTCCCCTTGCAACTTTGCCTTGGCATTTCTGAACCCCATCCCCTCTCCCAAAGACCAGATCCTACTCATCATCAGGCGATCACTCGTGACCGAGTAAGATTGTCTTCCAGGATACAAGGAGGAAATTCTAAAGAACATTGTGTAGACTCTACCGATGGGTCCGTAAGTGACTGTGGAGGCCAATTCTAGATCCACACAGCTTCCCACAGTGAGGACACAGGTTACCAGATGGAAGATGGTCCTGTAAAGGATTCGTTTGACGTGCTTTTCGCTTAGCACATTTCTCCCTTTCACCTTGCACTCGGGCTTCTTCAGAATCCATGGAACCTTTCATAGATCATAGAGTTGGAAGGGGCCTA
This sequence comes from Shinisaurus crocodilurus, assembly GCA_021292165.1. NCBI lineage: Eukaryota > Metazoa > Chordata > Lepidosauria > Squamata > Shinisauridae > Shinisaurus > Shinisaurus crocodilurus. Next base: position 202,671,026 of record CM037876.1, on the reverse strand, counting down.
CAAGGCCATCGAGTCCAACCCCCTGCTCAATACAGGAAACTAGAGGAGGGGTCTCCCATCCAAGTAACAACCAGGCCTGACCCTGCTTAGCTTTCCACGCTCAGACAAGCCGAGCCAGCATGAGCTTTGTGAAAGGCCAACTGCCATTTAGATCATTCATGGGCCAGAGTTTCCCAGTTTTCGATGTTTATATTGCATTTTTTTAGATTTGCCTTATGAACATCTTTAAACCTCTTATACTGACCACCGATATTCCGCTTTCCATCCTTGAGTTGGGAATAAAGTAACCACTTTGGGAGACGGCAGTCAGACATTTGAACAACATGACCAGGCCACTGAATTTGGCGTTGGAAGGATCATTTTTTTCAATGCTAGTAGTCTTTGCTTCTTCCAGTACACTGACATTTGTTTGCCTATCTTCCCAAGTAATTTGCAGGATTTTCCGGAGGCAACGTTGATGAAATCTTTCAAGGAGGTGGAAGTGACGTTTATAGATAGTCCATGTTTCGCAGGCATACAATAAAGTTGGTAATATAATGGCTTCATAAACCAGCGTTTTGGTCTTCTTACAAATATCCCAATCCTCGAACACTCTATGTTTCATTCGAGAAAACGCGGCACTTGCGGAGCTCAACCGATGCTGGATTTCACTGTCAATGTTAGCTGTAACAGAAAGATAGCTGCCAAGATAGAGAAAATGATCAACATTTTCCAGTATTGTCCCGCCAAGCTGGATAGATGGCTTCACCAAAGGGTTAACTTGCACTTGCTGATGAAGCACTTTGGGTTTTTTTGATGTTAAGTGAGAGACCAAGTTTTTCGTATGCTTCTGCAAAAGCATTTAGGATAGTTTGGAGATCATCATCTGAATGTGTGGAGACCACATTATCATCAGCATACTGAAGTTCCACAATGGAGGTTGTAATTACCTTACTTTTTGCTTTCAGCCTGCTGAGATTAAAAAGCTTTCCATCTGTTCGATATATAATTCCCACACCAGTGGGAAGTTTCCCCTCGACAAGATGTAAAATCATGGCAATGAAAATAGCAAATAATGTTGGGGCGATAACACATCCCTGTTTAACACCTGATCCCACTTTAAATGGAGCACCATGAGAGTCGTTGTCCAAAACCATTCATCATCATCATCATCAGGCGATCACTCGTGACCGAGTAAGATTGTCTTCCGGGATAAAAGGAGGAAATTCTAAAGAAGATTGTGTAGACTCTAGCGATGGGTCCGTAAGTGACTGTGGAGGCCAATTCTAGATCCACACAGCTTCCCACAGCGAGGACACAGGTTACCAGATAGAAGATGGTCCTGTAAAGGATTCATTTGACGTGCTTTTCGCTTAGCACGTTTCTCCCTTTCACCTTGCACTCGGGCTTCTTCAAAGTCCATGGAACCTTTGTGAAAGGCCAACCTCCATTTAGATCGTTCATGGGCCAGAGCTTCCCAGTTTTCGATGTTTATATTGCATTTTTTTAGATTAGCCTTATGAACATCTTTAAACCTCTTATATTGACCACCGATATTCCGCTTTCCATCCTTGAGTTGGGAGTAAAGTAACTGCTTTGGGAGACGGCAGTCAGGCATTCGAACAACATGACCGGTCCACTGAAGTTGGCGTTGAACGATCATTTTTTCAATGCTAGTAGTCTTTGCTTCTTCCAGTACACTGACATTTGTTCGCCTATCTTCCCAAGTAATTTGCAGGATTTTCCGGAGGCAACGTTGATGAAACCTTTCAAGGAGGTGGAAGTGACGTTTATAGATAGTCCATGTTTCGCAGGCATACAATAAGTTGGTAATACAATGGCTTCATAAACCAGTGTTTTGGTCTTCTTACAAATATCCCGATCCTCGAACACTCTATGTTTCATTCGAGAAAATGCGGCACTTGCGGAGCTCAGACGATGCTGGATTTCACTGTCGATGTTAGCTGTAACAGAAAGATAGCTGCCAAGATAGAGAAAATGATCAACATTTTCCAGTATTGTCCCGCCAAGCTGGATAGATGGCATCACCAAAGGATTGGCTTGCACTTGCTGATGAAGCACTTTGGGTTTTTGATGTTAAGTGAGAGACCAAGTTTTTCGTATGCTTCTGCAAAAGCATTTAGGATAGTTTGGAGATCATCCTCTGAATGTGCGGAGACCACATTATCATCAGCATACTGAAGTTCCACAACGGAGGTTGTAATTACCTTACTTTTTGCTTTCAGCCTGCTGAGATTAAAAAGCTTTCCATCTGTTCGATATATAATTCCCACACCGGTGGGAAGTTTCCCCTTGACAAGATGTAAAACCATGGCGATGAAAATGGCAAATAATGTTGGGGCGATAACACATCCCTGTTTAACACCTGATCCCACTTTAAATGGAGCACCATGAGAGCCGTTGTTGTCCAAAACCGTTGCGGTCATGTTGTCATGGAGAAGTCGCAAGATATTCACAAATTTATTGGGGCATCCAATTTTCATAAGGATAGTCCAGAGAGCTGTACGGTCTACAGTATCAAAGGTCTTAGCCAAATCGATAAATGCCATATAAAGGGGTTGATTTTGCTCCCGGCATTTTTCTTGGAGCTGACGTGCAGTAAAAATCATGTCTACTGTCCCTCTAGAGGGGCGGAAACCATATTGAGTTTCAGGGAGGATTGCCATTGCCATCATGTTGTCATGGAGAAGTCGCAAGATATTCGCAAATTTATTGGGGCATCCAATTTTCATAAGGATAGTCCAGAGAGCTGTTCGGTCTACAGTATCAAAGGCCTTAGCCAAATCAATGAATGCCATATAAAGGGGTTGATTTTGCTCCCAGCATTTTTCTTGGAGCTGACGTGCAGTAAAAATCATGTCTACTCTCCCTCTAGAGGGGCAGAAACCATATTGAGTTTCAGGGAGGATCTCTTCTGAAATAGATAGAAGGCGGTTTGCGAGAATCCAAGCAAATATTTTACCTGCAGTAGCTAAGAGAGAAATGCCTCGATAGTTTCCACAGTCTGTTCTTTATTTATTTATTTATTATTATTTTTAATATTTTATTTTAAAATTTTGAACAATACAAAGAAAATAACACACACATATAACTAATATAGTGCTCCCATCACCATGGGACCAAATAATACAATAACTCTATAATTGTTCATTATTCAAAAAATACAACATATCTTGACAGGGTACGCTCCCTTTCCCCCCTTTTTAACACATATTCCAAAAATAAACCCCAAATATCCTTAAAAATATTTTTCTTTAATTGACCCCTTTTGCATTTGATATTACAAGTCAACATATCATTCAATGCCATATCCCATACTTCTTTATACCAATCGGTAATAGTGAAAACTTGCTGAATTTTCCATTTCCTTGCTATCATTAATCTACCTGCCATTAACAAATTTATAATTAATTCTTTGACGTTTTGAGGACTGGTCACCTTTTCCGTTATTGATAGCAAAGCTAGTTTAGGACAAACCTCTAGATCAGCTCCAACAATTTCTGATATTTCCTCAAAAATCATTTTCCAAAAATCCATTACATTTTTACAACTCCACCACATGTGAGCATATGTACCCAGCTCCTGACATCCTCGCCAACACATAGGAGAACATTTGTTATCTATTCTATTTAATCTCACCGGAGTCAAATACCATCTCCAAATTAGCTTATAAAAATTCTCTTTGATTCTTATAGACATATTTTTCAATATTCGCCTATCCCAAATCTTGTTCCACTCATCCTTTGATATTTCCTCTTCAAACTCTGTATCCCAAACTATTTTAAGATTTTCTGCTTGCTCTTCTGATTTCTGCAACATTTTATATAACATCTTTGTAAGACCCCTAGCTGATGCATTTCCTTCTATAAGTTCTCTAGACATAACCAACTGCTCAAATGCGGTGAAATCTCTCTCTCCACAGTCTGTTCTATCACCCTTCTTAAAGAGGGTGATAATTATGGCATCCCTGAAGTCTTCTGGGATCTCTTCTCTTATCCAGATTTTTTCGATGAGTTTATGAAGATGTTGTACAAGCTCAGGCCCCCCTTCTTTAAAGATTTCAGCAGGAATCCCATCTGGCCCACTAGCTTTGTTATTCTTCATTTGATTAATGGCTTTTTTTTACTTCATCCAAAGTGGGGAGTATTGCAAGTTCCTCTCTAATTCGTTTTTGCGGGATTTGCGAAAAAATCTCATTATCCACCTTAGATTTACGATTTAAAAGATCATAATAATGCTCTTTCCAACGCAGTGCAATAGACTCTTTGTCTTTTAAGAGTTTGGTGCCATCTTTTGATTGTAAAGGGTTTGTACCATAGGTTTTTTGTCCATAAATGGCCCTTGTGGCCTTAAAAAAGCCCCGTGCATCATGAGATACTGCAAGTTGTTGAATCTATAAGACTCATCTATAAGACAGACTGTGAAAATTATAGCTACATCCTGGTGAGCCTGCCCTATTCCTGACAGAGACTGACCAGAGTACACAGGCATCATCTTCATAAAGCTAAACTGTACATTCCAGCTAATCCCAGTTATACAGGACCTTGACTCGTGTCACGGGAAAGGAACCTAGTGGCCAAAGAATTGGTGTCAAGGGCTTGGAATCTTGTTCACCTCCACTTTGAAACAATGGGTGTCCTAAATGGTGCCACCAGCCTCATAAGACAAATTGCATTTAGGAGAAGTGACAAGAGAAATAACCAGATCTGGAAATGTTTTTTTAGGATTTTATCATTCAGAGCAGCAGCAACATGAATAAGGGAGCAATCCTATGGCCCCTAGACAGTATCTGAAGGGCCATACAATATTTTGGATTCCCAGATCTGAGGTCAGAGACAGTGCTCTGACCTCGAAGCTGGGAATTAGAGCTCCGCCCCCTCACAGCCAGTATGGAAAAAACATACTGGCTGCTCTCTGTGGTTGGGAAAGTGACCTGGGGGGGGAGGCATTCTGGTGGGTGGGGAGGAGGAGTGACTGGAGAGGCCAGGATATGAGTAATCTTGAAGTCTCCCCAGCCTCCTTCCCGCCCCCTCTTGAAACGCTCCAGCTAGATGGGCAAAAAAGCCTTTCTAGTAAAATATGCAAGGCAGGAGGACAGGGAGGCAAAGATCACCTCCGTCACTCCTCCCACTTTGCATAGGATAACCATAAGCCTCTGGGTTCGGGGGCTTATGGGCATTGCAATAGCATTGGTTTTCTTGAGGATGGATAGATAGGTAGGAAATTTGACCAGTATGGGAATGATTCTGGCCAAGATATCTTTTTATGATGTCTTGGGAAACAATGACTGAATTATATTATTCTTGTTAGACTAATAATTTTAAAAAACTTAATAAGTATGCAGCTCGAAAGCAGATGCTTTGACATAGATGTGCACTAAATGTGTACACTCTTGGCATGGAGACCATTGCCTGCATCTAGCTCACACCTCAAACTCAGGATCCAGGCAGCACATATTTCTTTGCAGATAAAATTTGTCCTTTATAGGATTACTTTTCAAAAAATGATCCCTGACTATGCAAGACTTTCCATCCCCATCCTCGGATAATCTATTCTAGCACCATCTTTCCTCGTGTTATGTGTGGGCACATCATTTCCAACGTAATAGTGCAAGTTTCAAACACTATGATGGATCAGCAAGAAGTTAGAACAAGTCTTTGGGCTGAATATTTCTACCTATGACTTAGTCGTATGGATATGCTGCCACCACACTTCTAGGCTAAGTATTTCAGCATTGTGGAAATGAAGAGCACCCTAAAAAAATACAAACCCAAAAAACCCATGCCTCAAAGGCCTGTGAAGCACATGAGTGAATGATATGGCCAGCAACACAAACAGCCATCTTAGCTTTGGTCAACCCAAATCACCCAAGTGCTTCAGCCATGTGACTATCATAACCCTTGATGATACAGCATCAGAATCTGGCGTGGCGTTCAGTACAAAATTTCAACAACAACAAAAGCAGCAGGCTGTTATGCAAGAACAGGGTCAGTAATTCAACTGTAGAGAAATGGAAACATGTTTGCCTTTGGGCAATTTTTCTTACTGAAGAGACATACAAGAGACTGCCGACTGCAGTTGGCTGCATGAACAGAACATCCTTTGGTTACACAGTGAACAATTGGTGAAGTAGTATGGACATGGCAGGGGATTCTTTATGATCAGAATCAGTGCTTAGTCTAAAAATATTATTTCCCCTAAGGCAAATGGAACTGCCACAGTCTCTAGACTACAACATAGCTACTATTTTAAGTCAAGGAATTAGACATGGGAAGTACAGCCTTTAAAGCTAAGCAATAGTAGTCATTGTACTGGTCTACATGCACAACAAGGAATACACTAGACAGCTACATTCCTACAGCTACAGTGGCATATAGACTCCTAGTGCTGCAGGAGCTTTACAAGCACAAGAGGGAGCCCCAGCTGACAAAGCGTCTTAATACCAGTAACAAAGCATCAAGGCAAAGTTAAGGGGACAGATAAGTTAAGCACCTGTAGGAGAAGATGGTAACTGCTCCCCATTTATTTAATTCATGTTAAATAATTTAATAATCAGCTGAAGTTGGAACACGGGCACAGCAAAGGAAACTGAATCCCAGAAGGGTACTCCTTTAACAACTTACAGTTCAGGAGCTAAATCCCAGGGGAGAAAATCTTGTAGAAACTTAGAATTCTAACAGCTCTGCTCTAGCAGAGAAACCTTGAGTAGTTGCAGCAAACCTCAACCAAATGCCTAGACTAAACACAAGTTCAGAAAGGAGATAAAAACTACTACTACTATTATTATTATTATTATTATTATTATTATTATTATTATTATTTGTGAAGAAAAGCAGACCCTCCACCACACACATGTAAACAAGTGTAATCCCAGCTGGAGGCTGGGAACCTCATGCAAATGTACTTAGTTCCTCTGATGACTTGCCTGAGAGTCTCCTGCAAATGTACATAGTTTCCTCTGATGGCCCTTTTGCCTCAGAGTCTCCCAGGTATTCACATGCAAATGTTCCCCAAGCACTCTAGTCATGATCAGGAGTTCACCCCTCTGACACCTAGGAGCCACCCCTCCCCTGCCTTGCCCAGATGAAGTTCATCCTGATTAGCCAAGGAGAGCCGGGCTACTGAAAGGAGGGGCGGGAAAAATCGATACTGCCAGCTGTGGCTTCTGGGTTTGGTTGTTGTTGTCTGGACGCGAAGGAGCGCGGAGTAGGGCTTTTGCTGAGGAAAGCTCTAAGAAGACCCCCCCCCCAGGCAAAGAGTAAGTGCCTGGGTGTTTATATAGTAAAGGAACTAGTTTTGTAGTTTTGTAGGTGTACTTGTGTATACCAAAGTGTCTCCCCACCTTTTCCCCCTTCCCTCATTCCCCACCTTTTGTTGTAATCAGTTTACCTTAAATAAACGTTCCTGGTTTTACCCCACACGGTGTGTGTGGTTCCTCTGTGCTTCAGTGCTAAATCCAGTGTATAGACTATGGGTAAAGCCCTGAGAGAATCAGTGTCAAGATGGCAGAGTCAAGGCTGGCATTTTGGTGCCTTTGATCTCTCGTCTTGAGATAAAGGACCAGTTGGCAGTCCTTCACATTATTATTATTATTATTATTATTATTATTATTATTATTATTATTATTTACATTTATATCTCTCTTGCAAGGAACCAAAGGCAGCTTCTATAGTCTTCCTCCTCTCCATTTTATCCTCCCAACAACCCTGTGAAGCAGGTTAGGCTAAGAGTCCATGACTGGCCCAAAGCCACCCAGTGGGCTTCTTGACCGAGTGGGGACTAGAACCTGGATCTCCTGAGTCCCAGTTCAACACTCTAACCACTATGCTCGCTCTCGCTCTCTAGCTCTATATCAACATAGGGAAAAGTGCAGACCTAGGCAGAGATGTGAAGGCCTAGATTAGCAGAGGCATCTGATATTTCCGTTTTAAATTAAAATTGGCTGTTAGCTACAACCCAAGTAGTACTTTTTGGCAGCCATCAGGATCGAGATGGCATGTTGTAGGTTGACAAGGCATGCAAGTAGTAGCAGATGGTGCTTTCAGAATGGGGAATCTGCAAACACAATACACCCCAATGAATCTTTAGAACTGTTGATTTGCGCAGATCACAAAAGCAGGTGTCCTTGGATCGAGGGAAGCTGCTTTTACAAAAGTGAACACTCATTTGCAAACAGTTCTACAAAACAAAAAATCTAGTTCTCTAAGTTGGCGGGCGGGGGGGGCACTTGAAGAATATGTCATTGGATATAAAATTCCTGCTATTGTAGGCAGATCTTTCAACATCTGTGGTAGCTTGGAGCAATTCCACAGTTTACCTAGTAAGTACACTTAGCATGAATACAGTGGTGTTACACCAGTGTTTCCTTCAGACAGAGTAAGCATGTGCATTTGTAGTCACAAAGACTCTTGTACACTTGCCTAGGAGCTGTGATACAGTAAAATGCTTTGAGTATTTAAGGATGTATGCATATTGCACAGTGTTTGCTACAGGAAACACTGAGCATATTTGTCAATAGTGTTTGCCATGGGTACAGTGTGGTGCTGCCTTAAGATTATGCTTAAGGTTTATGCAGTGATCTACTACACTATTCTAGTTAAGGGTTTATCTATCTATTTTGGCTCTGAATGCTCTTTTTAATTAATTGTATTGATCCTTTGTTGTAAGTCACCTTGGGGGTTCTTTATATAATCAAAAGGTGGTACAGAATTGTTTTATAAATAAAAATATTCATTTTACTAGGTTAGGTTTAGGACTGCCACAGGATATAATGGCATGCGCGCACCTGCCTGTGCACATTGTATTCTTCAGCCCAGCCTTCTCCAATCTGGTGCCCTCCAGAAGTGTTGGACTGCACCAGGTTGGAGAAGGCTGCTTTAGCCTGTCAACAGGCACATTTTATTTATGTGAGCGGCTATCCATTTGACAGAAGCAAAAAAATAAGTCTCAAAGGTCATCCATCAAGGAAAAATACATGGGGAAATAGCCCTTACACTTTGAAATCATATTCCAATTATGACAGGCTCTTGTTCTCCACAATCTTTAGCCCTGGCCACAATTACTGGTTTTGATTACAGTAGGTACGACTGCTGCAGCACCCTTATGGGAAGCTATGAGCAGGTCTTCCAATGATTTCATTAATCTTGTATCCAACTGCTCTTCTTTAAAGTATTTCCAATGCTACTATATCATCAGGTATATTAACTTTTACTACTCAAGCATCAGTCTTTAAGAAAAGCCTCAACCTTGTACTGTAAGCGGCTGCACATTAAGTAAACCTCACAACACAAATCCACATTTTGGACTCAAGCACATTTTTCTATTACACCCAGAACTCTTGAGTTTTGTGAGTCAGAAATAAACAGGAAACATTGGCTTGATACAGCAACATTTTTCTCTATCCCTCCAGTTCCGAAACTTGCTGCACTGAAATCAGTTCAGAAGAAACAGGAAGAAAGAATGCAAGTCAGCATTTTTCAAACACAATCACTGAGTCAAGAGGAGACTTCCTTTCCTTGGAAAGGCTTTTGTTGAACTGATCTAACAAGCAATGCTTTTTATTCGATTAAACAAGGACAAAATCATACGGATCCATTTTCTTCACATTTGACAGATTCTAAAGCATATTAACTTACAGAAGCATACACATAGCGAGCTATTTATGTATCCAACAGGGGAACAAACATGCTGTTCTCTAAAATAAAATAAAATAAAATAAAATAAAATAAAATAAAAACAAGATCCTAGTAGAACTGGTGAGTGAGGTGCTTTGAGGATTTAAGCAAGTGAAGGTATGCAGCATACAAAGTGAACCATAAACATGAGGAAACCTACCACGTAAACAAAAAATAATTAGGTTATCATATTGATATATATCCATCTAAGACAGGTGGTCAAAGTTACCATATAGTATAAAGAGGGAGTTCCTCAGAGCATGGTTACAGTCCACCATTTTGCCTCCATCATGGGCTTTTTGGGAATTTGGTGAGGGTGGAGTATACTGAAAAGTGTAAATGTGACAAACATGTTTGTTACACAGGTACACTTGCACTCTTGTTAAGTGTACACTGTGGCAAATCTGGGGGTGTTGCTGCTTGACATGCAAAACAAGTCTACAGTAGCCCTGTTCAGACATTCAGTACCAGTGGATAGTGAATGCATGAAGGGGCAAGCAGGAACATACAGGGCTAGCCTAATCCAGTTGATGGCAACATGCACCAGCCACGCTCTCTGGGCAATGTATAACCAGTTCAGTCTGAAGGGGGCTGAAGTGGGTAGCTTGTGGCCCTCTAGAAGTTTTGGCCTACAACTTCCATCAGCCCTAGCCAGCATAGCCAATAGTGAGGGATGATGAGAGTTGTAAGCCAAAACAGCTGGAGGGCCATAGGTTGCCCACCCCGGTATAGGATTTCCAACATGGGGATGGAAACCATGGTCAAATGCCTTCAAAGAAGCAGTACTTAGGTAGGGAGCAGGATCTTGCTACTTACAGTTCTTTAAAACAGCAAGATGCACAGGCATCCATCAGAGGTGGTGTTTAGATGGACTAGAGCAGGGCTCTCCAACCTTGGGTCCCCAGATGTTGCTGGACTACAGCTCCCAGAATCCCTTGCCATTAGCCATAGTGTCTGAGTATGCTGGGAGCTGTAGGCTAGCAACATCTGGGGACCCAAGGTTGGAGAGCCCTGGACTAGAGAGACACAGAAAAAAGCAGATATTTTCCCCTCAATTCATTGAAATTCCTTTGTGAGATGTTTGGAGTTTTTAATACTGTTAATACAGTCAATTGCCTTCCAACCCCAGCACTCTTGGTGTGGTTCTGGGATACTATTGCTAGCAGTTGGAGCCAATTGTTTTAGCCAGATTTGGGCTTTTATTTGCCTATCAGATTCAGCATCCACCAGTATAATTTACAATCTTCAGAGGCACTGTTATATAAGTCCGACCATCTCTGACCACCAAGAGAGGTTAGATTGGTGGCAACATGCAACAGAGGCTTTTCCAGAGTCTGGAACCCCAATTCTAGTACTCCTTCTCTAAGGAGGTCAGATTAGCCCCATCATTGCCTAACTTTAGGCAGGTTGCAGAGACTTATTTAGGCTGGCTTTTGATGGGTTTAAAAGTTTTATTCTGCTGTCTGGATATTTTAAAGATGGCTTGCTCTGTTCTTTTCCAACTTTATGTTGATGCTGGATAATGTAATGGCCCAGTGATCAGGCTACAAAGCCAGCAGAGGTTTGGGAAGCGGCTGCTGTTATTTTTCAAGTCTTACATTTGTCCTTTAATCACTACTGCTTTAAGGGCATAATTAACTTTTAAAATCAAATATGTGAAGTCAACATCTGTTTGCATGGCTGAAATTGCTATAACTAATCCTTTACTCTAGGCAACTCAAGTCTGACCTTGCAAGCTGGTTAATAAAGCTGTTTTCAGCAGTAGCAGTGCAGCACCATACTGAGTATAGTTATACTATGAAAACAATGTCTTTCTATGAGAATAGAAACAATAGATTGCACGGCTTTGTTTTCAAAGACTTCTTGTCTTGAAAGGTCAGTGTAAACACAAGCTAAAAACACTTGATACAAAAAATGTCCAACATCCAGCTTACAGCCATGCTAACTTGCCATATCCTATAACAGGATATTGGAAGAATGCTACTCTCCATTTTCAATTCACACATTTCGGTGGTTTCCAACATGTAGATATGTTTGTAAGTGTGGAATTTATACATACTTTGAAACATGTTGTTAAAAGCCTCAACCAGTATATTGGAAGTGTTAGAAAAAAGGTCTCTGTCATCATCTAAACCAGGGATAGGCAAACTAATGTCCTCCAGTTGCTTTGGACTACAACTCACATCAGCCCCAGCCAGCATGGCCAAGTCATCTAGAGTTGGTGCCCTCTAGATGTCTTGGACTACACGTTGCCTCCCCTGATCTAAACAGATGAGGCAGTATCTAGTCCATCCTTCTGGGAATATTTTAGGAAACAAGCATAGCAGGTTTCTAGACACAGTCTCTTTGTTTACTTATTCAGATAGGTGTCTCAGCATGTAGCAAGTCCTCTGCCTGTGTGTACATGGAGTTAGGATGACGTATTCTAACAAGCTAGCTCTGCATAAACAAACCAGATGACATGATGGAAGAAGACCAATTAACCACTTAAGTGACAACAGATTCCCAATATACATTTATAGGTTGCACATGTAATCCCAGAGAGCACAGGTTTCCAGGAGCACTGATCAGTACAGTTATTCATAATTATCTCCAGTGTGCCAGACTGCACAAGGATGTAGTTTTCTGCACACAGCACATATCCCCCTGTGTTCTATGAATTGTGGCAAGCACTGCATGTTCAACTGAAATATTCCCCAGAATTTTCAGTACAGAATATGCAGTCATGCCTGGCTCAGACACATGTTCTTGAAAACTAGAAAGTACACATATCTGTAGTTCCTTACCTCCCATTCTTTTCACAGTTTTGTCCATCACCAGAACTCAACCAATAATTTCCATTCCATCTCTTCATCTAGTATCCTTGGATGCATTTGTTATGGAGGAATATGAAAACTTCAAATAGTTTGATCTTATCCAGCTAATCTTTTTGACATACAAATTCACTTTAGAAACACTTCTCATCACCAATGTCATACAAACCAGATGTGAGAAATTGGTTTAGCAGCTACGGCTACATATAATGTATCATTACAGCCACAGCTAGTCTGCATATTTCAGTTCAATTCATTGCATAAATATGGGATATTCCAAGCCACAGCTTACAGACAAACTGAACTCATTTTTGCAATATTATAATGGTCAGATACTCCAGTTATGGGACTGTGAGTCTTAAAATGTGGACATTTGAAGGTGCCCTCTAGATACAGATTCACTAGCCACAAGAGGTTTGTGGCTCAAAATCCAGAGTGCCAAATAAGGCCCACTGCACTCCTGTTTTCAAATGCATGTGGTTTGTTTAAAGCAGGGGTGGGGAACATGTGGCCCTCCAGATGTAATTGGACTGCACTTCCCAGAACCCCTAGCCAGCATAGCCAATGGTGTTGAGGAATGATGGGAGATGCAGTCTGTAAATGAACAATGCATCCCTAAGGTATCTCACAAATAAAGCCAACACGATATGCAGGAATGCCCCTTAAGCATCCCCCTGCTAGTCCCCAAAAGGAATTTCTACTCTTTAACCAATTCTGCTACCACCATGAAACTTACACCCTCTTAGGTGTTCAACCTTTTTTATGCTTAATGTAGCTGAGCATGGTGTGTGTGTGTGTGTGTGTGTGGTAATAAAGAGGTAATAAACAAGATAACTTCCCAAATTATAGTTACTGATTCTTTAAAAGCCTTGTATGATGTTAATGTTCCCACCAGTTTTGGGCTATGGAAGCTTTAATTCAGGGATGTAGAACCTCAGGCCCAGGGCCCAAATCCAGCTCTCCTGGTGCTCCCTAGAGGGACATGCCACCTTCCCCTTTCCCCCAATTACCAATCATTTGGGTGGTTTCCCAGCTTCTGCACAGTTCCCCCCATCCCCATTCTGAAAGGTTGAAATGACTCTCCTAAGGCAGTAAGAGCTTCAAGCTACGATAGGCTGGCATTTTGGCCCCGCCCCTTTTGCCTTTGGTCCCACCCACCACTGGGATGTGGTCCCCGAGACCGTCTTCAAAATGGAATGTGGCCCTCAGGCTGAAAGAATTTCAACACGCCTGCTTTAGTTCCTCTCCCTAACCAACCATAGGCCAATTCCCCTATCAAGCACCACCCCCGTTAACTCACAAGCCTGGGAATGAGGGTTTGAAAAGTAGGAATGTAGGAGAAATCTGTAACAGACTCAGATGAGTTCATATTTCTCAGAATTCTGCAGATTCCATAGCAGACTGGCTTCTCCCGAGTCACACGGATTCCGCGGACTTGAGGACCATTTTTATTTTATTTTATGTAATTTTATGCAAATTTAGTCATAGAAAAATATGGAAAATAAAAAACACCGACCAAAAATGCACATTTCCCCCATAGGCTAAAGCGTGAAAATACACATTTTTCATGCATTTTTCAGGATTTGCGTATGGGGGCGGGATTTGTGCATTTTTGGGAGTGTGAATTTGTGCAACTCCAAATTTGCACAAATACGTACAAACCCATTTGTGCAAAATCCAATTCTGTCAATGAGCGCATGACGGAACAAAAGGTGCCTGACAATCTGCAAAACATAGATGGAACGGATTTCACAATGTCCTACTGAAAAGCTTGTAAGATTTGGCTAGGAACTGGAAGCTTTAAGGCTGTACATCAAGTTGGTCCAGGCCATGGCACCAGCTAACACTCGGGCCTCAGCTGTTTTTCCAAAGGCAGCTCCAGAAGTCTTAATCTCCTCACCTGCAGACCTTCTTCAGTTTCTGCCTTACATGCTCTCAGATTGGCTTCCTGGTCTTGTGACTGCTCATCTTCCTGGATAATGTTCTCCTCAGGCTGCCAGCCTCTCACAAAAACACCTTCGAGGACTCTCTCCTGACGAACTCTCCAGATGTCGCTCCACGGCTCCTTATGTTTGTTCCAGCCGTAACCCTCCAGCCAATCAGCTTTGTCATGGCCAACATTCCATCACCCCTTCTTCTTTCAAACTCAGGACCCATAAACGCCTTTAAAATGTTCAAATAACTACCAGATTGTACCAATTTCGATTCCACCTTCCCATATAAAAACCAGAACCTAGCTTCACGTCCCCGATCTCAGTGACCACAATAACAGTTCACTGACAAACTACCAGCATACCAGGTAAACATTGTATCTCTCCTCGGGCTCAAGCCAAGATCCAAAGACATATTTTTCCCTTTCACAGTTAACCCCTTTATACTTCAGACCTTCTTTCAAAACAATACATATGAACATTTACCTCAGGTAAATACAATTTCTTCACATGGTCTAACAACATCTGGAGGGCCACATGTTCCCCATCCCTAAAAGAACTGCTGGAAACCTGCAGGCTACAAACATGGACCTTTTGAGGAATCGTTTTGGTTTCAATAAATATACTATCCTCATGAATTTGGACCGATGTAACAATTGCTGAATGACTTATTTATTTATTTATTTATTAATCGCCCATCTGGCCGGACATCCAGCCACCCTGGGCGATGTACAATTAAAACAATACAATAAAACATGATAATTAAAACAGTATAAAAAATTCTTTTAAAATCCATATTGCAATAAAATTTGGACCTCTGGACCTCTCTCTCCATTGCCTTTTAATATTAATGCATTTCCATTTAAAGTTTTCACTAGATGGCATTATACATCATTATATTTGGCTCCCATTTCTAGAGATTATTCCTCTTTAGGTTGGAGGAAGCGTGGGGGGCCTAGAACATTGTTCCAACATGGGCAGAACTGCCCAAATATGTTTAGCTATTTATTTGTTTAATATATCAAGGTCATTACAGAAACTTGAATGTTCTTGAATTCAGAATATTTGCCAGAATTAAGCAGAGGGTTGATCACCTAACTTCCTGTTGCAACCATATTTGTAATTGTCAAGAACTGGAAGTGCTCCAAACCTCAATTGATTCAAGCATGGTTTGATAAAATATAGTAAGTGTTAGTCCAAGGTAAGATTGACTCACAAATCAAGAGATCCCTGAACCGGAAATTTGCAGGTTCCCTGGAAAGGTGGTTACTTTTCCAAATTATATTGATTCTACCAAATTGTCCTATACACAGTCTGAGGGACTTAAAGCCATTTTTAAAAATTATCCTTCCCTAGTGGTTAGCGATTCTGCTATGCGTTCTGTTTTATTACTGAAGTTAGTGCTATTCATGATTACTTTTAATGTTGACTTCCTGCGGTAGTAATTAATGTCTCAGCTGTTAGTTTTTCTTTCTGGGTCATTAAAAACTGATGAGTTTTCCATATTTGTTTTTTGTTTCCTATAATCATTGCCTGTAGATTTCAAAGGACTTATGGCTTTTAAAAATTGGATTCTTGTTACTTCCATACAGGAGGAAGGTGGCAAACAATTTAAAACCACTGTTCTACAGATACAGTGAGATACAAACTTGCTTCTTCAGCCCAAACTGCTGTGAAATGGCTTGTTCACCAGCAACAGATAGAAGCTCAGCCTTCTTTTCCAAGAAGGGCAATGCCACATTCAGCTGATAATAGTATCTGCATCAAGAGACAACGACACTATCTTTTCTAAACAGTGTATTTGGGGAACGTTTTCTTATCTCAGGCAATGTGCGCTGTCCTTGTTGCCCTATATTTTTACATGAAGCATCCAGCAAGATTGAGTTGTATTATTGCTGTGCCATTTATTAACTTTATTATTCTTGCTATTGGTTGTTGTGTTTAGTGCTTGGTTGTGAGCCACTTTGGGCAGTTTTTATCTGGAAAGAGCAGGATAAAAACAAAGATGAAAAATACCCACCAACTCTGCTTACAGGCTTTAAAAAAACAAAAACAAAACAGGTCGATCCAATTCCAGAAGTTATTATGGGCAAACAATTCCCTTGCTTTCATTAGCCATCCAATATGAACATTTTATTCTATAGGAACCAGCAGTTAAATGGATAGAAAATGTTTACTTTCCTTGCTTCATGAGCAGCTTTGAATAAATGTATGTTTTGGTTTCAGGAAGGAAAACCCATGACCATGCTTAAATGTGAGGCAAGCTGAGATCTCAGCAGGAATCAAGTAATAATCTGCTACTTTGGGATTACAAAACAAATTTACTGTGTTTAACTCATGTGCCGAAGCACTTCTGACTGCTGAAATCCATTACTCTGAACCTTACCAGTCAAGCCCTGTACCAACTGAGGTAAGAGAAATATCATATGTACAGTACCTACCAAAGCCTCCAGCATCACAAGCCTATAAACCCTCACGTAGACATCTGTCTAAATGGTAGAAAAGCCTATTATGCATTCACATTAGGTACCAGAAAGAAGCCCTGCATAATTTTACCTACCCTAACATGGCAGGTCGCTTTTATTTACAAAGCTGTAGTCAACTGCTCAGAATGTGTGCTGTTGGATGCCGTTCAGTAACAAAACCACACTTTTATCTTTTAAACCGAATACACATTCTCCTTGGTCTTGAAAGGTATTCATATTCTGGCAACCACCAGAAACCAGTCTGCACCCCATTCCCAATTCAAAAACCAGAGGCCACAGTGGGACAGAAAAAGATGCCTGTAAGAACACACCTTGCAGAACTATTATATTCCTTTCAAATCTCTGTAGGTTGAGTCTGTACACTTCCTATATCAGATATGTGGCATTTTCATTCCAAAGAGAGAAGTAAAAGCCAAATGCAGTGACACACACCTTCCCACACCAATGGAAGCAATCTCAGTCTTAAGATCCAAATTACCTGTTAGGTGTGTGTGTATATTTACAAAAAGTATACAAAACATGCTGCCAATATGCTGTTATGCTACCAGAAAAGGAAGGTCGGTCTTTTTTACATTTCAAATTAGAATATCACATTAGGAAACATGTTTTGGGTTTGGTTTGGTTTTGAAAAGCGTTTTATTGAGTTTTCATAGATGTTACTGCAACAATTTTATCAGTTATTAATAAATTGGATTGGACAAGTTCATGGAGGAGAAGGCTATCAATGGCTACTAGTCCTGATTGGCTATATGCTTCCTCCAGTATCAGAGGCAGTATGCCTATGTACACCAGTTGCTGGGGAACTTGGGCAGGAGGGTGCTGTTGTACTCATGTCCGGCTTGTAGGTTTCCTGTGGGCAGCTGGTTGGCCACTGCCTGAACAGAATGCTGGATTAGATGGACCCTTGGACTGATCCAGCATGGCTCTTCTTATGTTCTCACTGCTTTTTCCAATAGTGACTAGCAAGCCAAAGCACAGCAGCTTCTGGAAGTGCCCAGATTATTGGGAAACATTAACCCAGAAGCCCAGAGTAAATTAATTCTGCCAGCATCCCTTCCAAAGGACTCAATAATAGAGCACCTCCAAAATATTGAGCCAGGGTCACCTGCAGCCAGTTTCAGCTCCAACTCCTCTCATCCAGTAACAAGTACTTGATGTCATTCAAAACACAAATCCTCAGTCATGAGTTAGGCTGGATTATTACGTTATGGGGGTAGGGTGTGTGTATGACTTGGTTCCTGTTTCCCCATAGCTGAATTCCACACTACTCCAATGATGCCTGTAAAGAGGAAGGAACCATATCACAATACAGGCCTGTGGCTCATGCTGGCTCAGCTTGTCTGAGTGTGGAAAGCTAAGCAGGGTCAGGCCTGGTTATTACTTGGATGGGAGACCCCTCCTCTAGTTTCCTGCATTCGAGCAGGGGGTTGGACTCGATAGTCTTGTAGGCTCCTTCCAACTCTATGATCTATGAAATCTATGAAACCTGCCTGACCCATATGTTTATGGACATTCCTGGAGCACTGTGGGATTGAGCCACTGGGAATACAGAAACCATGCCACATTTCTTTTAAATTGAGCCTTAACTATTTCATCTTCATTTCCCCTTACAAGTATTCTTATCACAGTATCAAGCTAGGAGGAGCAAGCTATACAACTGTGGACTACTGTTATGTGCAATGACCACATACTCCCAAGAAGATCCCAGTTTCAGAAGTCCCTTCATAACAACTCTTCTTTTCCCTGTGTAATAACTGGAAGATACCTTTTCAGTAATAGGCTTTGACAACTCATGCTTATTTCTGTCTCGAAAATGGCATCAGCTTTATTTTCTCCCCATTCTTCTCTTATTCAGTATCTCTTCACTGAGGATTTACTTCACAGTGTACCGCAGGCATTCTTCATCCAAGATGCCCATCTGGCTGCTTCTCAAATAGGACATCTGCTATCCTCACGACACTGCTTTACTAGTATAAAGGTTTGCTTTGCTGTCTGCTGGATTTTTGTCATGCACTCCATGCTAATATTTGAATACGACGCCATGTGAATAGATGCGCCATATATCAAGTTAGACCACTGGTCCATCTACCCTTGACTGGAAGTTGCTCTCCAGGGCTATAGAGTAGGGTCTTTCCCGGCCCTACCTGGAGATGCCAGGATTGAGCCTGGGACCTTCTGCATGCAAAGCATGTGCTCTACCACTGAGTTACAGCCCTTCACCTGAATTTGGGCCATTGTGCCATGTAAGAGCATACTCCATACAGCTTCTTAAATGCTACAACCACCTCCTCCCACCCCCCAAGGCCACCTACAACAAATGAAAGCTGCAGAAGCTGGTCACAGTACATTATGTAAGATGTGATCCTTTGGCCCATGAAGACAAAATTCTCTAACTGCAATTCAGATTAAACCTCATCTCTCCTTCATAGACACTACTTTTCTGAAATGAAATTACTTCCATATTTAAAGATTACTTCTATCTGAAAGGGACATATTTGGTGATTATTATTTCTTTACAGTGAACAATGAGTAAATACAGGTCCTGAAAACTAGTAGCATTCAATCAATCTTTAATTTTACCTGATGTACCCTTGATATTTGTGTCATTTTATTCATGAAAAATAGGATTTTCTTGTTCAGAGCTGAAATTACTGCAACAATGCACTCATTACTTACCTTTAAATTTGGATCGAATGTTTGCCAGTTCTTTGTTTATTCTTTTTATCTCGGCTTCTTTGCTTTTACCTGAAAACATAGAAAGAGCCCAGTTCAGAGTGCAGTATCTTAAGCAGCTTCCTTTTTTGGACTACAATGCTATGTTCTTGATTCACAGAAATACTATTAAATTAACATCCCCACCCAAAACATAAATTCTGCAAAGTAATACGCAAGGAAAAACCTTTTTCTTGGGGGGGTACATAAATATTTCCGTTTTTGTCCAACAAGTGACTAATGCATTTCTGAAAGCAAGGGAAGCAGAAGAATCATGGCAGCACCCTTGACTGGACCACATACTAGATTAAGTGTCCATAACTTGATGAACAGCCAAAGGTGACTAAAAAAAGTTTACAAATCAACCTTCACTATGATATATGATGCAGGGCATTGGCCAATATCAACTGACAAAGAAAAAAAATAGCTGTTATGCTAAAAGTCATGGAATGACATGTAAAGTCTCAGTTTGTGATCATATACCAAATGAAGAAGTGACAGCATACAGGTGTAACAGATGAGAGTCATGCCATCTATGATGGCAAACACAGATGTGGCCAGCGAACTTCCCACCTTACAGAAGGAATCTCCAAGGATCCAAGCCATTACCTTGGCAAACCTAAAACGTGCTTTGCTGACCAATGACAACATTTTGGTCAACACCATGCTCAAAGCAGAAAGGAATAGTGTGACAGAAAGTTGCACTCATGGAGAACTGACAAGAATAAGTCAGATATATGTATTTGTTTAGTGGGGGGAGTTGTAGCTGCAGTTATTCACACTCTGGGAACATCTAGGCCAATATGTTACATGGGTTGCCCTTGAAGACTGTTCAGAAACTGGCAGCTGCATTTTGAACCATCAACTAGGACCAGTCAGTAGGAATATATTCTGCCAGTGGAATCACTGGATTCCAGTCTGTCTCCAGGCACATTCCAAATGTTGCTTACCTTAAAAACCCTATATGGCTTAGGGCCCAGGTACCTGAATGAATGCCCACCCCCATACCAATCTGTCCAGATTCTGACATTACCTCTAGCAGCTCTCCATCTGTGGAATTCCCTGCTCTGGAAGGGCCAGCTGGTGCTAACACTGTCATTTCAAATGTATTTTTCTCTTAGAATGTATTTTATTTATTTTATCTTGTTTTTGTAAGCCAAATGAAATAAATTGCATACTCAAGCTTTAAGCTATACAGAACCTAATGGACTCCTAGCTCAGTGTATTGTGCCTCTTCATTCATGACATGTCAATAATACAGGCATCTGTTACCAGGTTGTTGGAAGGATTACTGAGAACATACAAGAAGCACTTCAAGCATCCAGTAATATGGAATAAACACTAAGCATTATTCTCTAGTGTGCTTTTTCCTGGATGATGACTGCTGTGACACATGTGCGTCATCTAAAAACCAAGGACCGCATTCAATGGTGGATTTGCACTGGTAGGAAACACTCCCATTTGCAATATGCAGGTTCCCCGCATTGTGCCAACGACTCCTGCACACTGCATCCCCTGACACACACACGGCTCCTGAAACTTGAAGGATGCTCTGGAAAAGTGTGGGAAATACTACAAAGGGGTGCAGAGATTTGGCACAGAGGGCTGTGAAAATTGGGTGTCCTGTCTTTGAATGGAAGCATTTTCTGCTACTGCAAAGCCACCATCGGATACAACCCAAAGTATGCTTCCCTTTAGAACTATTTTTTTCTCATTCGCAAATTTAATTGGTAAATCAACTAGAACTCAAATGAACAATATCAACTAATCTTCTTTAATTGTTTAACAAGCTCACCCAATGTAGACAAAACTTAAAGTATGTGATTCATGTGGCTTATGCTGGCTCAGCTTGTCTGAGCGTGGAAAGCTAAGCAGGGTCAGGCCTGGTTATTATTTGGATGGGAGACCCCTCCTCTAGTTTCCTGCATTGAGCAGGGGGTTGGACTTGATAGCCTTGTAGGCTCCTTCCAACTCTATGATCTATGAAATCTATTTTCCATCAGAAGCATAAAAACCAAGTGTGATTAATACCATCTCGTTCAATAGTTTTAGTCATTTTGTCCCCATTTCCACACATTACCAGGAAAAGAGAAGCAAAAATGATTACACCAATAACAGTTATTTTCCACTCCAGATTGGAACACTGACCTTCAAACCCTGAATACTTCTGACTAACAGAAGGCTTGTGCACTTCCTCTGAAAGGTCATTTAGACAGATAGGAACATCCAGCGACCCTCTTTCTACAAAGTTGCCAGAATTAGCTGAGCTAGACATACAGTAAGAGGCAGCATTGTATTCAATTTCATACAATGTTAAAACAAAAAACTCCTTGTAAGCCACAGCATACCCCTCGAAGCCTCATTCCAATGATTAAAGTAGCTGAATGTGCAAAGTGAAGTCACAGCCTCTGTTTCTGTGCATTTACAGTGGAAGTGTAGTGTAGTGTGCAAAATCAGGACTGGCTCTAGGTTTTTGTGAACCCCAGGCAAGAGAGAGATTGACCCCATGGGCTGTTTTAGGGTTGTGGGAGCTTTGTTAACCACACCCACAACCTACCCTCAGTGGGTTCATGTGACACGACAAACTGCGCTGCCAACGGTAATTATGCAACTCTCCCCAGCATGCGACTGGCATACACAGCACAGTTAACAAGCCACCATGGTTTCATAACTGCCTGCTGATCGTGCAAACACACACAGTGAGGTATCACCACTGCTGCTAGTGCCGCTGCCAGTGGGGAGTAATAGGCTAGGCCAGGCACCACCGTTTCTCCTCTTCACTGCAGAAGTCAGCTGGGCTGGGGCTTGCCCCTCTCTTGGGGGGATGGTAGCAGTGGCTGCTCCTTCTCTTCTTCATCACCTCCAGACAGGCCCGATATTACCAGTTCATTTGGGGGGGCTCTTTCAAATGTATGTGGAATGGCTGGTTTGCAACTGTATATGCCTGGACACCTGTTTCACAGGACTCCAAGTCAATCTTTATCTTTTAAATTGCTGGCTGTCAAGTCACAAGTTATGTTTTGGAAAGCCACTTATCTTCCAAATCCAGAGTATTAGTTGGACACTATAAAAGCTGGCTCAGACTCTCAGAAACAAATGAATACAAGTATGTCTGAGCGCAATATATAAAGCACCACAGTCACTTTTCATCGCTAATTGATCTGAGCCAGTAAGAACAGATCATGGAAGGCAATTTGCTTAGGCAGATACAAGGCCTATTCATGGGGAGTGCCCACATATACAGTTTCACTAAGCAGCAGTGAGAGGCCAAGGAGTTATGTCCTGCCCTTGAGAACCACCTTCATGGTAAACAGTTTGCAAGAAGGCTTCTTGCCCTGCATCCCAACCCATTTTAAGTTTTTTTGGCAACAGAGATCTATTATGTAGCATAAGCTAGTCATAACATGCAAAACACCCCCCCCCCCCAAGGCATCCAAACAAAGTATGGCTGTTGCAGCTATTAAGTGCAGTGCTTCCTTCAAATTCATAAAGGAAAGTGCACAAGTGATAACTCTGACTGAACTCTGTAATATACAAACCTAATCTGTTATTTCTAGAAACTACATCCTCAGATGTCTGAACAACCAGTCATTCCCTCATGCCTTTGCGGTTCATTTTGCGTTATTTGTTCTTAACAGCAGAAGGATTATCTTTGTGATGCGCTCCCTGCAGATTACTCCACCACAGAGCTTCCTCTGTTTGTTACAGATGGCCAGTCTCTTTTTAACAACAAGCTGATACGTGTGGAGAAATTCATGATGACCACTCAGTTCAGTTGAAATGTAGTTTTCAAGCCTACATAAGCTAGGCTGCTGGATAAAAGCTACCAAGTTTACAATGGAAGCATGCTTCTCTCTCTCGCTCGCTCTTTTTTTTTTTTAAAGGCACTTGCTTTTTGGCAGGATTAACTTCAAATGATATGTTCAGCCAAGCCTTGGAGGGAAAATGCTATTTTTAAGACAACATACCTCTTGGTAAGGCAAAGGCCATTCAGCCACTGGCATCTAGTTCAGTTCTGGGTTAATCAAACACTATGATGGCCCAGAGCACTAGCAAAGTCCATTTAATGTAAAGCCTACCTTCCTGGGTTTTACACACACACACACACACACACACAGACTTTTGATGCACCCATTTGTCCATTTCAATTATAGGGAGCAACAACAACTCCTCCTCCTCCTCCTCCTCCTCCTCCTCCATGTTCAAATGGTCACATGTAAACATGGCTAAACCCACAAAAAGCTGCGGCATGTGCTAGCCATAAAGCAGTACAAACTCTTCAGCAGCTCTCAATTCCAAATTGAAAGGCAGTGGCAGAACCATCAGAATCCAGGCCAAGCCTGATAAGAGGGTAAAAAGAGTTAAGTCAAGCCACTTCAGTAGATGTAACAACTTAGCAGGAGAAAAGAGCATCCAATGGAATGGTTTCCCAACAGAAATGTTTACTTTGGCTGGCCTATGTACCAGGTCAAGGGTAGCGTCCAATCAAACAAGATCAAAGGAAATAAACACAACAACTTGGTTTGCACAACATGACATGTCATCCAAACCTAAACCGCTTTCTACAGGGTAGCTTATTTTTCGGCAGCAAGCCACGCTGAAACCCCATGCCTTATTCTAGGGTTTGTTCGATCCACGATGGGTTGGCGTGTCATCTGAACCTGGGCGAGCAACTTCATCGTGGGTTGCAAGGATCGGTTAGTGAGCTGCTCGGCAAGAGCAGGAAAAAACCTCTGCTGCTCTTCACGATCTTGCCCTTGCCGCCACCAGTGACAGCCCTTCCACTGATGCCCAAGTGGCACTTTGGGGTGACTGTCACTGGTTCACCACCCTTAAAAAAAAAAATGGCCCCAGAAAATTGTGCAATTGTGTTCATCATCAATCATCATCATCATCATCAGTCTTTCACAAGTACACAAGTGCGCCCTTATGGCTGTCCGATATGTATAGTCTTGCCTGGTCAATTTCCTTGTCTATTTCAGCTGTCAAAGGTGAGTGGCCAAGTGGAGTAGGTAACATACCTGGAAACAGACAGGGCACAACTGTATACAGTCATGCCTTGGATTGAGAGCATAATTCGTTCCGGAAACGTGCTTGTAATCCAAAACACTCTTATATCAAAACGAAATTCCCCCCCAAAAATTTGTACATTTTTAATTTAAGCTGTACTACAGTACTTGTCTTGTGAGACGTCGCTTGTATATCAAGTAAATAAATAAATAAATAAATATTTAAAAATTTGCTTATCTTGCAAAACACTCTCAAACCAAGTTACTTGCAATCCAAGGTATTACTGTATAGGCTAATTTGTGCACAATTGCCAATTGCTGAGTTGTCAATTGAAAAGCACTGGTAAAGGGGGGAAATGTGGCAAAAGAAGGTGCACCAAAAGCAAGGGGTGGGGTTACTGCTGCCATTACTGCTGTGGAACTGTCAGGGAACAACAAGCAGTAAGTGCTCCGAAAAGGAGCCATGAAAAGGGGGGGGGGGTTAATCTCTCCCCTTTCTTGAGTAGCTGGAGACTCAGTGAAGTGTGGAAAAGGTGGAAGGCACTGAGAAGTGTCAGTTCAACCCTTAAAATCAAGAGGATTATATTGCTGAGGGAGAGATATTGCCCCCTCCCCTTTTGGTGCACCTACTTTTGCCACTTTCCTCCCCTTTTTCGGTGCTTTTCAATTGAAAACTAAGAAACTGGTCCCTGGCAACTGTGCGCAAATTAGCCTACAGTAATATCTTGGATTGCAAGTAACTTGGTTTGAGAGCATTTTGCAAGACAAGCACATTTTAAAATATTTATTTAATTTTTTTTTACTTGATATACAAGTGTTGTCTTGCAATACAAGTACTGTAGTATGGCTTAAATTAAAAATCTCTGTACAAAATTTTTTGGGGGGATTTCGTTTTGATATAAGAGTGTTTTGGATTACAAGCATGTTTCCGGAACGAATTATGCTCTCAATCCAAGGCATGACTGTATATGCAATCGTGCTTTGTCTGTTTCCATGTATGTTACATATTCCACTTCATAGCTCCCTTTGACAGCTGAAACAGACAAGGAAATTGACCAGGCAAGACTACACATATGGGACAGCCATAAGAGCATACTTGCGGAAGACTGACAAAAATATTTTTTTAAATTATGAATACAATTGTGCAATTTTCTGGCGCTGAATTAAAAAATATATATGACCCCAATTGTGTATTTTTGAAGTTCTGAAAGAAAAGAAAAAAAAGAATGGTGGCAACCAAAAAAGGGTAGCAATCAGAACGGGGAAGGGAGACAAGATGGGTTGTGTCACGAAGGACACTTGGATGCTGACTGAGGAGGAAGGACAGGGAGATCAAGCTACAGTGAGCCTGATTGTCTGGCACACTGTCGGTTGTTCCTTGAACCCACACTGCATAGCTTATTTGCAAGGTGGCTTAGCATGTCATGCAAATATGTCTGATGTATGTTGAGCCAGAATCAGCTTTTCACCATGGGATATTTAGCTCATTTGAATATTCTAATTATTAGCATGGCTGCATAACTTGTATCAAAGGCTCTATTATCTAAGACTGGATCAAGAAAACCTAGTTCTGTAGAAATTTTTTGAGTTGTTTATATCCATTCCACATTACCGTATTTATTTATTCATTTTCTATACCGCCCAATAGCCAAAGCTTCTTAAAGTGCCATTTCTTCTGTTTGCCATACAGTAATACCTTGGATTGCAAGCATAATTCGTTCCAGAACCATGCTTGTAATCCAAAACACTTGTATATCAAAGCGAAATTCCCCATAAGAAATTTGTACACATATTTTTAATTTAAGCTGCAATAAAGAATGATAGTGTAAAGTCTTCATTTTTCTTGACCATACTACAGTACTTGTATTGCAAGACGTCGCTTGTTTATCAAGTCAAAAATTTTTTAAAAAATTTGCTTGTCTTGCAAAATGCTCTCAGACCAAGTTACTTGCAATCCAAGGTATTACTGTATTTTTTACGGCATTCCTCAATTGTATGAAGGGTTTTTTTAAATCTTTCCATCATACTATTATAGCTATCCTTGCTACACAGCAGATTAGTTATAAACTGAAATATTTTATTTCCATTTATATCACACCTTTCTTCCAGGAGTTCAAGGTGGCATACATGGGATTCGCAGGTGTTCTCTCTGGGAGAATCACTTCTTGATAAGACATGAACCTTCTATTGTTGCTAACATCTTTAATTATGGTTATCTTACATTCTCACCAAAGTTGAATATCTCCCAAAGGATTTGGATTAGTTATTATACAATAAAGATTTCAATGGTGATACATTGATGCATATATATACTGTATCTTTTCCATGCATCTATCACTGGTCCAGTTACCCATTTTAGCCACACACAAAATTATTGTATAGAATGGAACCATTAAATTTCTTTTAACAGAACAGTAGATATGTTCAATTTTTAACAATGGGAGGGAAATATTCAAAACAATATTAAGCACTGTTGCCTTGGCATATTTATGGTAATATTACTTGATGAAATATAACCACTCATATTACTCAAAACACACCACACAATTGCCAGTCAAGCAAAAATTATTCTGTTGAGCACACAAAGTCTGATTTAATTAGCGCTTCTAAGCTGGTTTATTTAATAAGAAAGTAGATGGAAGTATGATCAGACATAATCAAAGAAGCTGATGTATCTCACTGGGCATTCTACTTGACAATCTACAACCACATACATTTTCCTCCACAATCACCCAGAACTGCTAATACAATTAATTCCAAAAGGCCTGAAGGACAAGGGAGTCAAACCTTCATGTAAATAAATAACCATTTGCCATAGGAGCCAGTGGCTTGCAATACCACTTACATTATAAAATTTGAATTCATCACAATACATTTCAACTGAAGTACATTATGCCTGGGATCCAGATGGTCTCTGGCTTGAATGAAAGCTCCCTTCCAATTCCTGCTTATTTCTCCTTCCACTACAGCCCTCTATGTACATCCCATGACCATCAGGAGTGATTTTTGGGGAGGCACGACTGGATGTGCTGGGACAGAGGAAGGAAAACCCCACTGCAGAAGCAGAATACAACTTATGCTTCTCTGGATTCCCCACCCCACCCCACCCCACCCCATATTAAGATTTTGACTCTGAACAGCAGGAGTCTATTTATACCCCATCTCTTCTAAAGCTTGAGGCAGCTTACAAATCTGATAATATTTTTAGAAATACACACAATAAAAATCAAGCCATTGCAATGAAGATAGCAGCAACATGCAATTATGGATGTGATCTTGCCAGATTGAAGCATTTAACAGCACAGTCCTATAGTTGTCTACTCAGAAGTAAATCCCAGGGAGTTCAATGACCCTTAGTCCTAGACAAGTGGGTACAGTCTTACAGATTGCAGCCTAAGTTCCACTGAAATCAAGAGGGGCTTAACTTTGGCTAGACTTCCCCAATAAAAGCATCCCAATTCCCCAAAAGTAAATCTAATGTGGTGTGCTTTGCATGCACGCACTCTAAAAAAACAAGAGAAGGGAGATACTTCAAGGTATGTCCTTAGGACTGAAACCAGAAAAGTTTCCCCTCCTTTCATCTTTAACATCATTTTAAAGTCAAGATAGAAGAACGCTGAAACCTAATTTGCACACATCTTATACCAACCTCCTGAAT
Source organism: Shinisaurus crocodilurus (assembly GCA_021292165.1). Taxonomy (NCBI): domain Eukaryota; kingdom Metazoa; phylum Chordata; class Lepidosauria; order Squamata; family Shinisauridae; genus Shinisaurus; species Shinisaurus crocodilurus. The sequence continues at coordinate 202,642,743 of CM037876.1, read as the reverse complement.
TAAGGCAGATACTTTTTCCATCGAGGCATAAAAGGCCATTAAGCAATAGCATTCCAGCCATTTGCTAGACAGCAACAGCTTGAGAAGGAGCTTACCACTGCTTTGCACCATCACACACATGCACACCCCTTAGTGACTCTGAACAGTAATTATGTTCTGGCAGATCAGTGAAGTGTTGGGTTATATCTTAAGTAGGGGTAGGCAACCTGGAGCCTTCCAGATGTTTTGTACTACAACTCCGACAAGCCCCAGCCAGTATGGCCAATGATCAGGAATTATGGGAGTTGTCCAAAACATCTGGAGGTCACCATGTTGCCTACCCCTGTGTTAAAGCAAGAAGCACATTGGGTAACTCCTTCTATAACAGGGGAGTCTAGCCTGTTTCAGCCAGAGGCCCGAATTCAATTTTGGATAAGCTTTCAAGAGCTGCATTCCAGTGGCCAGCAAAGCCAAAATCAAAAGGGGTGGGGTCAAAAATACCAGCATACTTTAGCATAAATCTCTTCCTGCCAGTAAATAAGCCTTAGGAGAGACATGTCAGCCTTCTAGAATGGAAAAAATGCACAAAAGCCAGGAAACCACTAAACAGTTGGGGGAAAGGGCCGGGAACAGGAAAAGGGGCCATGTCCATCTGAGTAATCCCAGAGGGCTGGATTGGGACCCCAGGCATGCTGGATTTGGCCCATGGGCCTGAGGTTCAATATGCCTGTTCTATAACAAGTGGAATGAAGGAGAAATTTACTAAAGAATCATAGATTTCATAGATAAGAGTTGGAAGGAGCCTACAAGGCTATCGAGTCCAACCCCCTGCTCAATGCAGGAAACTAGAGGAGGGGTCTCCCATCCAAGTAATAACCAGGCCTGACCCTGCTTAGCTTTCCACACTCAGACAAGCTGAGCCAGCGTGAGCCACAGGCCTGTTATTACTGAATCTTGCAGTAATGAATTGAATTAAATGGACAAAGTCTATTGAGAGGAATAAGCTATATTGGTCACATTATTGCCTCATACAGCATATTGAAGTACAAGGACTTGAACATCAAAACTGATTTACCATGCAATTTCTTGTACGGGCCACAAGTTAGGAGGATTTTACTGAGAGCAACAGACAGATTTTGTAGAGTAGAGGCATGCTTCTTTCACTGGCAGGTATACCATTTTCTCTGCCTCTTCCAAGACTATCCCATACTCTACATTTAGAAACATTGCGGGAAAAGTGAGAACAAAGTCCAAATCTAGGTCACTGATGACATGGGACTCAGCATGCGCAAAGCATCAAACATGCCTTTCGTCACTTTTTCCAGATAAGGCCACAACTGACATTTGAGATGAAGTCAGACCTAGCCTCAAGCCATTCATGCCCTAGGTCACCTTCAGGGGAGATTACCGTCATGTGCTCTACATGGAGCTACACTTGAAGACAACTTGGAAATGACAAGTGGTCCAGAACACAGCTACCAGAGTTCTGGTGGGGGGCAGAAGATCAGAGCATTTTATCCTAATCCTTTATCAATTCCACTGGTTACCGGTTTGTTTCTGAGCTCAATTCATGGTGCTGGGTTTAGCCTGGGCCTCCTCCCGTATGATCCTGCTTGGGAACACCACTCTACTATGGAAGTCTATCTCCATGTGCCCTTGCCATCTGAGGTGGAGCGAGTGGGTGTGGTCCAGATGGTGGAACCGCTTGCTTAGGGAGGTGTGCTCCTTCACTACCAGCCTTTTAGTGGGCAGTGACGGCAATTTTATCCCAGTGAGGATTTTCCTAATTTGGTTTGAGGATGACTTACCTGTTGCTTTTATTGTTGGATTTTGTAATTTTTATTGAGAGCTGCCCATCTTGAGTACACTTTGGTATAGAAAGTTAGATAAAAATGATTGAAAAAAACCGAAAATAAAGTCATGCCTTCCATTCCACAAGGAAGGAAGGACAGAGAAGAAGCAGACAACTGCAGTTAGAGGGTAGGAAAGAGGCATAGAAATCTCACTATTTGTCTAGTGAACTCATAAAAGCTTGTGGGGGTAGAGGGTTCAGTGCATGGCAGAGATTTTTACCCCTCAATTGCAGGACATCACTTTTCTTCACATAGGATCTGGGTTGTTTTGCTGTAGAATACTTTGCTTCCAAACAAAGACCAAGCCAAACCAAAAACAGTAATATAATCTCTGCTGGTGTATGCTGTGCCTGTTATTATTATTAATAATTTTATTTCTATACCGCCCAATAGCTGAAGCTCTCTGGCTGGTTTATTAAGCACAAGACATCTGCTTATCAGTAGGAGGAGAATGTATAGAAAGAGGAGCTTGCTCTGCATTCAGTCTACTGAAATGGCTGCCAAAATGATGGGTCAGAACCAACCAATACACAATGGGAAACTTACATAGAAGTCACATGAGGAGGATATCAATGATAGCACTACCTAGTGACCTGCGCAAGTTTTACTCCAGATCCTATATCTGAAGTGACAAGACAGATTGACTGGGTTAACATGATATGCAGAGGCAGCTACTTGTGGCTTATTTAAGCCATGACAAGCCATGGTGCCCGCAGACAGCATCCTAAATATTCAAGCCCCAACCGTGGGTTGTTATGCCTTGCGAACTCAGCCAGCAGGGGTTTACATAAGCTCGCATAACCCCACATAACCCATGGCCTTGCGTAACCCATGGCCTGATCTAGGCTAATATGACAACCCAAGGTCAGGGGTTGAATATTCAGGGTGGTGCCCACAGGCACTGTGGCTCCTCATAGCTTAGAGCCGCAGCATGTTGTGCGAACAGCCCCATTCTGAATTGACATGTTTCACTGGAAGATTCCCATACTTCCAGTGATTCCCATTCAGGCGGGAATATGGGGTGGGTTAAAATTTTAAAATTTTATACTGTTTTAAATGTATTTTATATTTTATCATGTTGTACATCGCCCAGAGTGCCTTGCGAACTCAGATGGGCGATTCATAAATACAACAAATAAATAAATAAATACTTTCTGCTGAAGCAAATCACTATCATCCTGCTCAACAACAATGGCCCCAACAGAAAAGCAAGGTCATTTCCTCAAGTTTTAACAGCAAGGTTACTTAACTTTCAGGAATATCCCAAGGCCCATGACTGTAACAGGGACATACCGGTAACTGCATTATTTTGTTCCCAATAGTTTTGTACCACCCAAAGCAGGACACTCTGATGTTTCCTGTAGCAAATAATGTGTAGATCATCCAAAGTGCAGTGATCTATTAAATAAATGAATAAATCTACACTGCAAAGACTAACGGCCACTGGCGGCTCCCAATCATCTCAAGTGCAGCTCTCTGCCTCTCTCTCCTTCATTCATTCACTCTCTTTCTCTTTGCAGCAGCTGCTCACTCTTAGCAGGGGCTCTCTAGCTTTGCCTTGTTGTTTGCTATAGCAGTGGGCTGGCTGCTATGGTCTGGGCTACCTGAGGTGGCTTTGGGTCTCCTCAGCTGTAAGGTTGGTGCAGCCAGGGGAGAGGAGAATACAGGAGCAACCAGCCAATTAGTTGGGGTGGGGGAGCCCAAGAAGCAAGGAACAATGTGACCGGTTAGCTGCAGTGGTGCACTGCACAGGCACTGAAGGTAGAGGGGAAATTGGATGTACAGGTGAAGAGAAAGAGAGAGAGAGAGAGAGAGAGTGCAATGTGGACCAATGCTGGGAGATTTGGCAGCACTGAGTAGAGCAGACCACTCTCCCAGTGATGAGAAAAAGATCCAGCCCAGCCCAAGGACCAAGCTAACCTGTCGGAATCTGCCTGCCTGGTGACTGACTGATGAGGCCTTGCTTGGATGACATGGAGGGGGAGGGGGAAGAGCGGCTCGAAAAGGCCCCCAGCCGAGACCAGTACACAGGACCACCACTTGACAGGGGGGGAGAAGACACCCCCCCCCAAGTGGCCTCAGTGGTGGTGCCTGGAGCCAAAGTGGCTTCTGCCTGAAAAATAGCAAAGATCACTGCTGTAGTGAACAGACAGCCCTCACCCCTCGCTGCAACCATCTATTGTACCCTGTGATAGAGGACCATAAACAGCAGTAATCCTGCTGTGCCTGGTACAGTGGTAGGAAAAGAGTCCACTTAGACACAGGAGAGCTTCAGATGTTACAAACGAGGATTGCTGGCCTCCTCTGCAGTCAGCTGGAAGTGCTTAATGATGATGTCCAGAAGGTGCTCACAGTGATCAAGACTATGAGCAATTACTGCAGTGTTCTCCAACCTTGGGTCCCCAGATGTTTTTGACCTACAACTCCCAGCATGCCCCAGCCAGCATAGCTGGCTGGGGCATGCTGGGAGTTGTAGGCCAAAAACATCTGGGGACCCAAGGTTGGAGAACACTGAATTATTGTATATGAAATGCTCTGGAAGTGTGTCCTGATTGGCAGGGGTTATCACCTCAGGACAACAGCCACTGAATCCTGGATTATATAAACAAATATCACTGAGGACATGAAGGACTATTTGATTTTCACTAGCAAAACCCATCCTTGTTGCAGAAGTTACCTGAGCGGATTGAGCAACATAGAAGCAAACCTTTGATCCATGGTAGCTTCCAGTTTTAAGACCTACATTTGTCTTCCTGCTTTACTGGACTGTGGCATTATCGCATGCTTCAACATATTACACTCCTTTAATACTACTTGATAAAACCTCAATGTAGTACTAATATTTATTTTATTCAACACTTATTGTTTCTTTTTCTCCCTCTCCATGTATGGTACTTAGCATATTAGGCAGGTATGGCTGACCTGCAGCCGAACAGCCGCCATCTGGCCCTTGGCCTAATTTCAAAAGCCAGTTGCATGCACTCAGTTCAGACCTGTGTGCAGTCCATTCAGCAAGAGTGATCTGACCCGTTCCCTAGCAGCCTGCTGGACAGGAAGGAAGTAGGAGAGAGAGAAAAGGAAGTGGCGGGAAAAGAGAAAAAGGGTGACCCACCCACCTTCGTCACTGCTCCTGCCCACGGCCAACATGTGGTCCCCGACAGATTATCCATGAAGGAGCATGGTCCTTGACAGAAAAAAGTTGCCCACCTTTGATATTAGGTATATGTTCCACATAGGCATGGAAACAAGAAATTGCTCAGGCACTTATTATTATTACAATATTTATATCGTGCCTTTCTCCCTCTTGCAAGGAACCCGAGGCAGCTTACATGGTCTGCCCGCTCTCCATTTTATCCTCACAGCAACCTTGTGAGGTAGATTAAGTTGAACATGCTGTTTGCAAGTACATCAATTCCAAGCATCACTTTCAGTGGAAGGGAGGCTTCTCTCACTAATTCAGTAGCAAAAGAAAGGAGAAACAGAGGCTCAGAAGGATACAGATACGTTCATGCTTTTTTAAAAAAGTAAAGTTTCTCAAGCTTTTCTCCCCACTACTGCATTTCAAGGCACACCCAAATCATTGTATGATTTAAGATGCCATTTTAATGTACTGCCTCCCAACTCTTACATGCAATGTGATTTTTGTTGTGGTTTATCACTTAAGAAGAGACCAAAAGGATATTTTAAAGCAATGAAGATGATGAAAATATGGCAGATTTGACAATAATATGCATCTTTGTTTGCTTTTCTCAGCATTAAGTAGCCAATCTTTCTAGTTTAAAGATTCCACTTAATGGATGGGGTTACCATAAACCCCTAGGCTTTTTCCATTCTCTCTTCTTAAAAATATGTTAGGGTCATGTGACAATCTTGTAGTAAAGCTGATCTTCTTGGAATCATGTCCTGTGTGCTGTATTTTGACAGGCAAAGGGAAGAGGCAGCGTTGAATCAGACCACTGGATCTGCATAAAATCAAAATTTTATGCAGATCCTGTGGTCTGACTCAACACTGCCTCTCCCCTTTGCCTGTCAAACTATAGCACACAGGACAGGATATAGACCCAAAAAGATTAGCTTTAATGTAAGATTATATTTTTCTTCAACTAATCTCCCTCAGAGCACTATCTATGAAGAACTAGTGCAGGCAATATTAGCATTTTGATAATTTTATTAAATAGCCAAATATATTTCCACTTGTAGTGACAAGTGAGACGTAGCTCGCTATATATCATGCTGGGCAGAAATGTTGAACAAGGCTTCTTCAAATGGGTATTGGGATAACATCTCTCTGTTGTGGTCTGGCACACAAAAACCTCCGCCGCCACCACCACCACCACAGTGCTCAACGACTGTCGGGTTGTTTTCCCTAGCTGCAGTAGTATTTTTGCAAGTGATGGGTATGTTGAATCAGTGTGTCCAGGACCAGCCAAGGCATTTTGCTGCTTGAGGCAAAGGACAAGATGGCACCTTCCCTGTTCCACTGACAGAAGCTGACCAAACTGGCAGCTGAAATTTATTTCAACACTGGTGAAGGGACAGTGATGTCCTGCATTGCACCTGAGGGCAGTTTGCTAGCTTAGGGGCTGCAGAGCAAGTCACATGGCATACACAGCTCTACCCTCCATCACTTTGCCATTAATCTTCCTCCAAAACATCTGCTGCCTGAGGCAGCTGCATCACTCTGCCCAATGGTAGGGCCGCCCCTAAGTGTGTCCATCACCCACAAATCAGATGGGAGCTATGCTAGTCTGTTCCAATAACAACTAGTCTAAGCATAAACAATTATCAGTATGGGTGGCACAGCAATGATAGTATCTAACCAGCTATCGCTGTGTTAAATCCCGACACGAGAAGTCCTGCTACTTTAAGATACTTCCTGTTGTGCTTCCTGAATTAATACATGTGTTGATAGAGGGGGGCTGTTGTCTCTGGAAGCACCCCAGAAGGCAAACCACTTTTCATCCATTTTACTAAAGTCTAGCTCTAAAGTATATGGAGCCAGAAAAACACTCTCCAGCAACAAGAACATTGACACATTCCAGATTTGTGCAGGAGCCGAATTTCTGATAGGCAGGATAGAATTTACTTCTCATGGTTAGAAATATCTGTAGAGTATGCATGTTGGCATAACTACCAACACGACCATTAGCATTCTTTAAGCAATTCTTAAGATTAACACTGGCCAGCTCACTAATGGCTCTTTAGACAGATGTCTCTAGCTTTGCTTTAAATGGTCTCCTGAAGACAGTGGCCATGCTGCCAAAAGAAGATTAGGAGTATTTTGTCAGCTACGCAGCAGGGAATTTGTAAAACCTCAGATGACTGCAGGCTTATCTAGACACAGAAAATGCCCCAATTTAACTAACTTGCCTGCTGAATACATACAATTAACCTGTGCAGCTCCAACTGTTATCATTTCTGAATTAAACTGAATTGTTAGGGAAATGTGTGGAGGAACAAATCAAAACATCCACACTAGGTTACTCTAAAATGGATTAGATTTCATTAGGCCAATGTAGTACATACATTTTCAACACACCATTCTTCTCAAGAATTATTTACAGCAAGAGATTCTAGAGTCTCATGCTGGTGGCATTTACACATATTTTTCTGAGATGGCAAACACTAGAACCTAGGAAGCCAAAAGGATTTGACCCTACCATCTTTACTGGTTTATGCTTTCCAGCACAGAATACACCACTAACACACTTACAGCATTGGATTAAATTTCTTGTTTCCTACAGATAATGTAGAAAGAGAGAAATATTTCCTTCCCTAAAAACACCCACCTTTTTGCTTTCATCACACATATGCCACCACCCTACTAACCGTAAGGCATTTCTTTCCTACAGTGCTCATCTCTCATAGTTTTCACACACACACAAACGGAGGTACTAGGGATCATTTGTACTAGTTTCATTAGGACGGATTGTCAGAATCTGAATTGGCACCGAACCAGGTTTCACACGTTTAAAGCCAGCCAGCTAGCCAGCCAGGAAGAGAGACTGATTTAGCCTAGTCCAGGGACTTCTTAAAGCCCTTCCAAAGTGGAACATACAGGATCTCATTTAATGGAGGGAAGAGGATCCTTACCAGTAGTACAAAACCCCCAAATATGAATCACCACCCCACAAACCCGTTATATCTGCATGCAAACATGACCCTCCTGCGCTCTGCAAAGGCTCCCTCCCAATAGACAACCGCGAGCAAAGGAGCCGTTTCCTTGGGAAAAGGAACAGCAAGTCATTCCCGCCGCCTCGCAGGCAAAATAAAATAAAAATCAATGAAGCAGGAATTTGGTTGAGCAGCTGGGTCCCTCTGGAACGGAGCCGCACCAGGAAAAGAGAGACACCAGCCCCCCAGAAACAACAACACCCCCACCCAGTCGAAAGAGACTCCGCTTCTCTCGATTATTAACTACCCCCGCCCCACCCAGTGGAAGGCGAGGTCGCCGTCTTCCCTCCCCACCAGCGCTACGAGGTCCGTCAGTCCCCCCCGCCCGTCCGCAGCTCTTCCTCCCGGGGCTGCCACACGTACAGTTCCTGATGTCGGAGATGAAGACGGCCAGGCCCCGCATCCCGTCCCCCTTCGACACAGCCGGCATCTTGGCGACAAAGCAAAGGCTTCCACCTCCACCACTACACTACTACTACTACTGCTGCTGCCGCTGCCGCCGCCGCCGCCGCCGCTACTCGCTCCGAGGACCTTTAGCCTCGGGAGCCGCTTGTCCGCCCACGCCGCCCCGCCTGAGCGCAAGCGCGACGCTTTTGCTCGGCCGCCTCCCAACCCAAGCCTCTAAGTGCCAAGCAGGCCCTCGAAGCGCCACCTCGCGTGCGGAGGAGGGGCTGTGGGAACGGGAAGCTGGCCCAGGCAGGCAGGCAGGCAGGCTCGCCCGGGTGCCCGTTCATCGCGATCTCTCAGGCCGCAGTCTTTGAGAGTAAGCCCCATTGAAATGAGTGGGACGTTCTCCCCAATAAGCATGCATAGGATTCAGCTGCAGGTAGAATCCAAGTTATTTATGCTTCGGGTACTGGCGCGCGAAATGCAGACGCGCGATGGAACACCGCGGTCTCATCCGTGTCTCTGCTCAGAAATAAGCCCCAGCCCCACTTAATTTCTTTAATGGGGTTTAGGTTGCAATCCTAAACACACTTCCTAGGTGGGCAACTTGTAGCCCTCCAGATGTTTTGGTCTACGACTCCCATCAGCCCTAGCCAGCATAGCCAATGGTCAGGGATCATGGTAGGCTAAAACATTTGGAGGGCCACAAGTTGCCAGCCCCTGTCCTCGGGAGTAAGCCAGTTGGACACAATGGGATAAACTCTAAATAAACATGCCTAGGATTGCACAGTGAGTTTTCAGGTTGCAGTATTGTAGCTCACAATTATATACCTATCTACCCAGAAGTAAGCCCCACTAGGTTTTGCAAAGGCCTTCGGCTATAAACTAGCCTTCCCCAACTTGGTGCCCACTGTATATGTTGGATAACAGTTCCCATCATCCCCAGTCAGCATGGCCATGGTTTGGAGGGCACCAGGTTGCGGAAGGCTGCTATAGGTAATAAAGCCATGTTTTTGCAAAGGCCTTTGGTTATATGCGATAAAGCCATATTCAGATTCATCCAGCTAGTATAGATTAAAAATGAATTTGGCTTATGTATACCCAGTCGGAGACATGAGAAATCAGCCAAGGTTTAGATCATTCCCATGCTCTAAAATACTTAATTAGAACATTTGAATTTCGACTTCTTCGCACTCAGTTACATTAAAAACTGTACCCTTTCCCATTATTCATTACATTACAATGTTACACATATGCTTCCATTTGGATGAATCAGAATAGAACATGTAACAATGTAATAACAGAAACAGCAGGTATGAGCATCTTGTTTCCCATGTTCCAGCGTATAACAAAACGCACACAGTTTAGAGTTTGGGGGTGGGGTGGGGGTTAGTGACTGCTTTTTATATTTTTTTATTCCTGTGCTATTTGTTTTATTTTGTATTGTATTCTTTTAGCTTTTGTAATCCAACCAGAGAACTTTTGTTATTGGACGGATTAAAAATATAATTAAGGTGCAATCTTATGCATATTTAGAGAAAAAAAGGCCTCCAACTCCCACCATGTCCCAGCCAGCATACCATAGCTGGCTGGGGCATGCTGGGAGTTGTAGGGCTTTTTCCTACCTAAACATGAATAGGATTGCACCCTTAAAGATATAAATATTGTGCTTTGCCACCAGGAATCATGGGAATTAGATGGCTGTTCCTCTCAAGATGTCTATTTTTGTCCTGTGAGTCTTGCATTTGCACCCAGGTCTTTCAGGGCCTCTGGGTCCTCAGCACTCTCTTCAAGGCACGCCCTTCTTTCAACCACATTTGGCCATTTCTCCTGAGGATCAGGCAATTTCCCCTCATTACAGTTTGTATGGGAGAGTTCATTGCTTCTAATCATTTTAAGAAACAGCCTATTGGGACTATAGAAAATGTGTTTTTTCAATTAATGTACACTATTATAGATAAATATCAGGATTTCTGAACCTCAAGCTTTAAGGGACCTTCAGATTTACACAGATTGCATCAGAAATCACTCCCGCCCCCTTTTGTACGCATGTGCTGGGTTCAGACAACATGATAACCACACTCAAGTGTTGAGTATGGGTTGAGTGTAGATTGTTGTTAAACCAGGGGTGGTTGTTGAAATGTGGGTTATCGTGTTGTCTGAACCCAGTTGCACTAACAAACCATGGTTTGTTAACCACGAACAACCCATGAAGAGAACCCATGGTTTGTTGTTGGGTTGTGAACTGTGGGTTGTTCATGGTTAACAAACCATGGTTTGTTAGCACAGCTGGGTTCAGACAACACAATAACCCACGTTTCAACAACAGCCCACATTTCAATGACAACCCACACTCAACCTAGACACAACCCTTGAGTTTGGGTTGTTGTGTTGTCTGAATCCAGCCATGGTGTTCTGCTGCACCATGAGATTATTCTGAAAGATATGCTCTTAACATGTTTCTGGAATTCACTAAAAGTACTAACTCCTGAAACTGCCTTAGATATTCTGAGCACTAGTTGGGATTGATGTGCAAGTCATCACAGAACAATGTAGAGCAGCCTTGCCCAACCTGGAGCCCGCTGGATGTGCTGGACTACAACTCCAAGCCTCCTCGAGCCTGCCATGCTGACTGGGGTATTCTGGGAGTTGTAGTCCAACACATCAGGAGGGCACCAGGTTGGGCAAGCCCAATGCAGAGGCTGCAGCTACTAGGGAATGTGCATTTTGTTTTCATTAACACTTAACTAAAACTGAATTAGTCGATTTCATTTTAGCATTGCAGGAACTAAAACTAAGTAGGAAGCAAATGAAATTTAGATTTAGTTTTAGCATTGCGTCACAGCTGCCTTCCATGAGGCTGCAAATACAGAGCTATGTAGAAATTTAAGCAAGAAGGAAAGGGGAGGGGAGCAAAAGTGATGATTGGCATCCTTGCTGTCCAATTGACATTACAAAACACATTAAGCAAGCCCTGTGATATATACAGAGAAAACATGCCCTAAGGCCTTGCTTGATGGTGCCACACAACCTAGCAAAACCTGACCAAGGCCAGGCAGGTGTGGAGGGCACTGTGAAAGCTATTACTAACTACAAGGAACCTTTGCTTGGACTTCTAGTTTTGTGTGCAGGGCGCCTGATGAATTTTCCCCTCCAGTGTTTGCTTCCTCAGTCACACCCCCATTCCATACTCGCTCAGGTTTACATGTTGCTCCTGTATTCCTTGTGCCTTGCTTTTTACATAGGTGGAGTTTTGTTTTTATTGCATTTTTAGATTTACCTTTTAATCTCCCTGTAGCAGTTTGTCTTCCACCATCCCCTGCTCTTCCTAAACCTTTCCCTTCTCTAGCAGCTGGTGTTCCTGAACTTCAACTTTCCATTCTTGGGATGCTGTGAGCTTCCCAGTGACATGGAGTGTATGGCACAAAGCTAACTAAGTCCAGGGTGAGCATTGCTACATCTGCCCATATATTCTTTCCCTCTGCTCCCAACAACACCTCCCCAAATGGCAGTCTACCCCTCTCTTTGTTTCTCCTCTCTCATGTTCTACTTCTTCCTGTGCCCACCAGCCACCATCTAGTCTCTCTCTCCTAATCTGCCACCCCCCTGGTACATGCATTAGCTGAAGCCCTGCTATATCAGCACAGTCATACAATGCCTGCCTCTGCCCACTGATGCTGCTTATCTGCTCTGCCCACTATGGGGAACACACTGAAAGTTGAAGCCCGACTGTATCAGGGCAGTGCCTGTTATTCTTCTGCCTACCTACAGCCTGCCAGTATGTCTTTCAAACTGTGCCCAACTCTGGCAGACTCTGCAAGATGTCACCTTGTCTTCAATCTAGGGTGCTGCCAACATTCTTGTGCCCTTCTCTCTTAATTCTACCTCTTTAGGTGTTAAGCCACCTTGGGAGTACTTCTAATTAGAAGCCCATAATGGATTGGGTGCCTGCTCACCAGCTCTCCTTCTCTCCTTTCCTGATGACTCTCTGCCCACCCACCACTGCCCATTTCAATCATAGACATCGGAGGCCATTGGACCCACAGACTGCTGCTGCCCACTTCAGTAAGAGGAAGAGAGACTGCGCCCACATGCTCATGCATATGCCCCCCACCCCCAGGTGACAAATAAACTGTACCCACATGGTTGTGTCTGCCAGCCTCAGTGTGGGCACATGAGAGTGACATGCCCCCCATGCTGCTGCTGCTACCTGCTTCAATGAGAGGGACTGGCCAAAGTGCCCTGATGCTGCCGCCTGCCTGAAGGAGGGAGGCTGGCCATTGTGACCTCATACTGATGCTACTACCTGCCTGGAGAGCAGGTGTGTGTGTGTGGGTGTGCGAGTGCGCACGCACGCGTGTGCATTTCATTGGTGGGCAGGACTAAAGGCAAAGGGGCGGGGCTGAAAGCAAAAGGGGTGGGGCCAAAAATACAAAATTACCAGCCTAATTCAGCCTAAAGCTGTTACTGCCAGTAACTGAGCCTTAGGAGTGATATTTCAACCTTTTAGAATGGGGGGAAAACTGCACAAAATTCAAGAAACCTCCCAATGATTGGTGGTTGGGGGAAAGGGGCAGGGCCAGGGAGAGGGGACATGGCTGTTTGGGGACCTCCCGGAGGGCTCAATTTCACACTCAGGAATGCCAGATTTGGTCCCTGGGCCGGAGGTCCCCCACCCCTGCTGAAGAGACTGGCTATTGTGGCTCATGCTGTTGCTACTTGCCTGGAGAAGAAAGAGTGGCCATTGTGACATGGGCTACCTGCCTGGAGAGACTGGCCATTGTGACACATGTTGATGCTGCCTGCTTGATGAAGAAAGACTCGGAGGGGGAAAGAAGACTTGCTGAAGGGAAAATAGCCTTGCTGAAGAAGGGGGCAATGTTGTCTGTGGGTTTTTGGTTTTAATTGCAGGTTCTGCACTTCAGCACTGGAGGGAAGAGCACACAGCCTGTAAACTAAAGGACAAGGGGCCGGGTGGCAGGAAATAGATATGCTCCTGAGGAAGAGACACATGTGATCTGGAACATGAGATATGTGTAACTTTGGTGTCACAGGCACTATCCAGTAGGTAGGCAGAACCACATTCCACACAGCTAGTAATGGAAGTACTAGGTGGGGTGGGGGAGATTCTTTTTATCCCAGTGACACAATGTTTTATTTTGAATGCCAGAAACATGCAATTCATCCTGCAAGTGAAGAATTTATCTCTAGAGAGAATGACAATGTCCTTCAATAATCCTGGTAACATATTATTCATCACTGGGAAGGAAAAGACAGTCTGGAAAAAAATGTAAAGAAAACTTTTTTTTTCTTTTGCAGTATTTTTCATTATAGCAAAGAGAAGACTGGACCTGCTGACCTTCTCTGTCTGCAATGGGAAACTTAGGATGCACAGTTTTAATGAAGTGGTTTGGACTGTGTCTTCAACAGGGGGCTCATTATCCGGAACTGGGTTGTACCTGGATCGAAGGTGGGTTGTGGCAACACCACCATTTTTCTCTTGTGTTATTTTTTTTATGGTTTTTCTTTTTTAAGAGAAGGAGTCAGAGCCAGGAGAAAGATAACAAAACAGTGTAGAAAGAAAGAAGGAGAAGAAAGGTTGAAGATTACTGATAAAGCCAATTAGAGTCAGCCTAAAAGATCTTAAGTTGCATTACCTGCCAGGCTGCCACATCTGGTGGAGGAAGTAGGTGGCAGGTACTTAATAACCACATAACAATGGTAAGTGGCTAGGAAATATGGTGGGCGATAATTAACAGTGCAATCTTATGCATATTGACTCAGATTAAGCCACATTGACCAGGTTCTCAGATTGCTGCAGTTGTCACAGCTTATTAAAGCCATGACAAGCCATGGTGCCTCCAGGCACCATCTGGAATATTCAAGCTACAGTTTGTCATGTTGTCCCAACCGGAGGACTGTGAGTACGAGAAGGTTAAGCAACCCTTACAGAACCCATGGCCTACTTTAGGGTTATGTGGGGGTTGTTTAACCCTTGCAGAACCCACAGCCCCTGGGCTTGGATGATACAACAACCTGCAGTCGTGGCTTGAATATTCAAAATGGCTGCTGGCACATGCCACAGTCCACCATGGATATAAGCCACAGTGAGCTGTTTGATCATGTGAATTGGCCCATTGACTTCAAAGGGACTTAAGTCCCCAGGTAAGTGAAAATAGGACCTAAAGACGGTAGTGCACGCACTGGTAACTTCGAGGCTCGACTTCTGCAATGCGCTGTACATAGGGCTACCTTTATACCTAGTCCAGAAACTTCAACTAGTGCAAAATATGGCAGCCAGACTGGTTACTGGTACACCTAGGGGTGCCCACATTACACCAGTTTTAAAAGCACTCCACTGGCTGCCAATCAGTTTCCAGGCGAAGTATAAAGTATTGGTTATTACCTTTAAAGCCCTACATGGTTTCGGTCCAGGCTACCTACGGGATCGCCTTCTCCCGTACAATCCGCCCCGCACACTCAGGTCCTCTTGGAAGAATTTACTTTGGCTAGCCAAAACTAGGCTGATGGGTGTCACCCAGAGGACCTTTTCTTCTGCTGCTCCCAGATTATGGAATGGCCTGCCGGAGGAGATTCGTCAATTTACCAGTCTTTTGGAATTTAAAAAAGCCATAAAGACTGATCTCTTCTGGCAGGCCTGTCCGGCGGAATTTTAGGATGCTTTTAAGATGTTTTAAAGATGTTTTAAGATGTTTTCTAATGTTTTTAAGTAGTTTTAAGATGTTTTAATAGTATGTGTTGCGTTTTGATTAGTTTATGTATTTTATATTTTTGTTGTTCCCCGCCTCGATCTAGATGGAGAGGTGGGTAAGAATTATTATTATTATTATTATTCCTACCTTCCTAATCACCTGCTCCCATCAGTGGTTCATGCCTTGGTCTCCTCTCGCCTAGACTACTGTAATGCGCTCTACGTGGGGTTACCCTTGAAGACGGTCTGGAAGCTTCAGCTGGTACAGAACGCGGCGGCTCGCCTGATTAAGGGCAGCCGCCGGCGTGATCACATCACGCCAGTGCTTAATGAGTTGCACTGGCTACCAGTTGCTTGCCGAGCCGAATTCAAGGTGTTGGTTTTGACCTTTAAAACCCTACACGGCTCCGGCCCAGCTTATCTCAAGGAGCGCCTCCAGCAACATCAAGTAGGCCGCTCAACAAGGTCTGCCACGGACGGCCTTCTCCTTATCCCATCAGCCAGAGCAGCCAGGCTGGTGGGGACTAGGAAGAGGGCCTTCTCTGTGGCGGCCCCCACATTATGGAACTCCCTCCCTAGTGACCTTCGCCATGCCCCCTCCATGATGAGCTTCCGCCGTGCATTAAAAACATGGCTGTTCAGGCGGGAATATGGGGTGGGTTAGGTTTTTAATAAGAATTTTTTATTTTGTTTTAATTATTATGTTTTATTGTGTTTTATTGTATTTTAATTGTACATCGCCCAGGGTGGCCGGGTGACCGGCCAGATGGGTGATTAAAAAATATAATAATTAATAAATAAATAAATAAATAAAATAGGATTCCAGCCTAAGTAAGTAAAACTGCTTTCTTTCCCTCTACGGATGCAGGGTGCACAGAGGTGTTTTTTGGGGTGAGCATGTTAGTGCTGCCTCCTCCTCTCACTCCTTCTTTCCTGGTTTCCTGGTGCCCAGCCCTAACTCCAAGCTGCTCTCATGATAGTTGCCAATGTTTGTCCCTTACTGATTAGGACCTCTTCATTACATAAGAACATAGATTTCATAGATCATAGAGTTGGAAGGAGCCTACAAGGCTATCGAGTACAACCCCCTGCTCAATGCAGGAAACTAGAGGAGGGGTCTCCCATCCAAGTAATAACCAGGCTTGACCCTGCTTAGCTTTCCACGCTCAGACAAGCTGAGCCAACGTAAGCCACAGGCCTAAGAAGATCCATGTTGGATCAGACCAAGAGTCCATCTAGTCCAGCATTCTGTTCACACAGTGGCCAACCAGCTGTCCAAGGGATCCCACAAGCAGGACATGAGTGCAACAGCACCTTCCTGCCCATGTTCCCAGCAACTGGAGTATACAGGCATGCTGCCTCTGATACTGGAGGAAGCATATAGCCAATCAGGTTCAGTAGCCATTGATAGCCTTCTCCTCCATGAACTTGTCCTTTTAAAGCCATCCAAATTGGTGGCCATCACTACATGGTGAGTTAGTGAATTGCATAGTTTAACTATGCACTGTGTGAAGAAGGACTTCCTTTTATCTGTCCTGAATCTCCCACCAATCAGCTTCATGGGATCACCCTGGGTTCTAGTATTATGACAGAGGGAGACAAATGTCTCCCTATCCATTTTCTCCACACCATGCATAATTTTGTACACCTCTATCATGTCTCCCCTTACTCGCCTTTTTTCTAAGCTAAACAATCCCAGCTGCTGTAATCTTTCCTCATAGGGGAGTTGCTCCAGCCCCTTGATCATTTTAGTTGCCCTTTTCTGCTCTTTTTCCAACTCCACAATGTCCTTTTTTAGGTGCGGTGATCAGAACTGTACACAGTATTCTAAGTGCAGTTGCACTATAGATTTGTATCAGGGCAGTATGATCTTGGCAGTTTTATTTTCAGTTCCTTTCCTAATTATGCCTAACACGGAGTTTGCCTTTTCCACAGCATCTGCACACTGGGTTGACATTTTCATCGAGCTGTCCACACCCCCCCCCCATCTCTTTCTTGGTCAGTCACTGCTAGCTTGGATTCCATCAGATTATACTTGAAGTTGGGATTTTTCACCTCAGCGTGCATTACTTTACACTTGCTTACATTGAACTGCATTTCCCATTTTGATGCCCATTCTCCCAGTTTGGAGCTCTGCACAATCCCTTTTTGTTTTCACCACCCAAAACAATTTGGTGTCATCAGCAAACTTGGCCACTTCACTGTTCACCCAATTCCAGATCATTTATGAATAAGTTGAAAAGCATTGGTCACAATACAGATCCCTGTGGGACATCACTGTTTACATTCCTCCATTGGGAGAATTTACCATTTAATCCTACTACCCTCTGCTTCCTGTTCTTTAACCAGTTACTGATCCATAAGAGGACTTCCCCTCTTAATCCATGACTGCTAAATTGACTCAGGAGTCTTTGGTGAGGGACTTTATTTACTTGGACTTTCAAAAGGCTTTTGACAATGTCTACCAGATCCCCCCTGTTTTAGACCATTGTTAGGCACATAGTCTAAAACAGCCTTTCCCAAGCTGGTAGGTAGCATACAGATGTATTGGACTGCAACCCCCAGAATCCCCCAACCAGCTGGGCATTGACGTTCAACACATCAGGAGAGCACCAGGATGGGGAAGGCTGGTCTAAAACATGAGTAGAAATGGAAAAGCGAGATTTGGACTGCAATCCAAAGTTTCATTGAACTCAGTGGGGCTTACTTCTGAGAAAACATGCATAACATTGTGCTCTTGGAGGGAAATCATATAAATTTCACCTGAATAAGAAGTTATCAGCTAATGTGTTTATCAGTGTGAAATTTCACATTTCACACTTTTTGGATAGAACCAGACTACTGCATCAGACCATGGTTTATTACTATTAACTAACTCAAGCATTGTGTTTTCTCAGGTACAAAATATTTTCGCTTGAGTGCTGGAAAAATTTATTTCTGCAATGAATGTGCAACCATGAGGTAAGAATCAGAGCTGTGAGTACTCTGAGCCTAAAATAAAAATGGACCACCAAGAACATTTGGCAGTCTGAATGCAAATCAAGCAGAATTTTATTTATTTTCTTAATTTGCATAATTGACTTTGCGGCCGCTCAGCACAAGGGAGATGTGCTTGGCACCAAAACCCTGCTTCATGACTGCTGGAATTCTAATTCATCCACTTCTGTTATGGCATTTCTGTGTTAAATGGTTTATTAATATTATATTAAACTATTATATAGGCTGAGCATAAGTTATAGGAGTTTTCAGCATTAGCATTTCAACTGATTCATTTTTCCCATCAGATTTCTAAGGGAACCCTAGTGCCATAGGATTTCCTGCAGAGAGCAAAGTCAGCTTTCTGTCTGCTTTTCAAACCCAGTTCCAGCATAGACTAACTTTGTGTTACATTTCAGACAACACGATAACCCACACTCAAGGGCTAAGTGTGGTTAAGTGTGGGTTGTCATTGAACCATAGGTGATTGTTGAAATATGGGTTATCATGTTGTCTGAAACCAGCTGAGATAACACACCATGGTGAACAACCCATGGTTCACACCCCCAGAACAAACCATGGGTTCTCTTCATGCCTTGTTTATGGTTAACAAGCCATAGCTTGCTAGCACAGCTGGGTTCAGACAATATGATAACTCATGTTTCAACAACAACCCACAGTTCAACAACAACCCACACTCAACCCTTGAGTGTGGGTTATGTTGTCCGAACCCAGTCACAGATCTCACTCAACCCATCCTCTTGTCTAGTGGAGAGATGAATCATCTCTCCCTACCACTTATGCCTTCTTATGTTTCAATGGGAGAAAGATGGACTAGAATGATGGACTAGAACATTCACCAGAATGTTACCAGCTATCAATTGTCTTTTGTCAGGTCTTAAGAGGCATTGCCCCAGGGCACCCACACTGATAGGTCTATTTCAGAAACAGATTTGGAAGGGATCCTGTCCAGTCATCTTGACCAACCCCAAACCCACATCACTATATTTGCAGCTATAAATACTAGGCAGACACTCTGTAAAAGAAGAAGAAGACTGAGATTTGCAGGAAGAGCTGACTTCTGAGAACCACATTCTGTTCTTTTTTTGTACCTGTATGGAATACACAAAGTCCTCAGTAAGAGGTGCAGAAATGAGAAGTAAAATGCATATTTGTGGCACATCAAATTGATTGCATAGAAAAGCAGATATAGGATGTTCAGATTGCCAGGTCTACAACTACTTCTGTAGAAATGGAATTTCTGCATGTGCAGGATTCCTTCCCTCCTTCCCTTTTTAAAAACCCACTTAGCAGTGTGCCAAGACAAGACAAATCTTCACAGCTATTAAATATCCAGCAGTTGTGTGAGTAGAAGGCCAGACGTTGTCATCTTCCATTTATCCTCCCATGTTTTCTACCACTGCTTCTGTCTTTTTTCTTAAAATAGGGTGCTTCTAGAGGGACAGCTACTAGCACTCCCAGTCCAAAGACATCATTAATTGATTTTCTGTGGTAAGAAAAAAGATGGAAGAAGCAATGGGAAAATACGGGGGGATTACACATGGAAGACAATGTTTTCTGGATCCTCCGTAAAATTCTGTCAATGAGGCAGGGCAGTTGCACAATCAAAGGTTCATCCGAAAGCACCCAGAAAATCCATTAAGAATGGAAAGGCAAAATAACTGTCCAATGTCTTTTGATTGTTAGCGCTAGAAGCGCGAACAATCTGGAAGCATCCACCCTCATGTCCGAACATGGCTTTCTGGTTGAAACCCTTAACACTCCCCGAAGGAACGAAGGTAGTTCGTGATGTAATAATGGACAGCAACACAATCCTTTGCCGACGTATCATTCATTTCAACGAACCTCCCTCCCACGTAAGTATGCATTAGCGCTTGCTCGCAGCCTTAGACTCATTTGCGTATCCCGATTCTAGGTACGTTGACTCAGAAGTTGTCCTAGTTCACCGGGTACTAGGATTGCAGCCCTGAGGATATGACTCGAGAGGTCTTTCCCCCTCTCTTTCACCTGTCGTTCCGAAAGGGAAACGACGCTTCCCTTGCAGCCTGAGGAGGTCCCACGGCTCCTTTAAAAGGCGGGCGCCACCTGGCTCCCAAACCGTGGCTTTCACTTCCGAGTGGAGCAAGATCCGGTTTGCAGAGGGGAAAAGAGGGCTCGAACACGAGTCACGACCAAGGTGGGAGGGGATTTTCAAAAGCAGGCAGGCACCCCCACCCCACCCCCTCTGTTTTAGAGCAGGCGCCGCTGCCGCCAACACGTGTCGGAACCGGGCGTTGCGTGCGTGCGTGCGTGCGGTGGCCCTTGTGTCATGATTTGCCTCTGGCTGCTGGGCTAACGAGATCATAGGGAAAAACGAGGAGAGAGTCTCTTCTCTGTCTGGTCCAATTGCTTCTTCCCCACCTTCTGGCTTTGGGGTAGGGGCTGTATTTTAATATTAACCGCGTGTTGGTAGTGGTGGATGTGGGACGCGCGTTCCCCTTGGGTCGACTTTCGCCTTCATTTTCCCTCCCGCCAATAGCTGACGTCGCCTCCCGTCTGCTGTCCTTCGTTTGAGTCGAGCTACAGCTCCCCCCCGCCCCCATCACACGCTGCCCTCCGGATGTGTTGGACTACTTCTCCCATCATCCCCACTTAGGATGACATGCTGCTTGGGGTCGTAGTCCAACGCATCTGGAGGGCACCAAGTTGAGGAAGGGGGGTCTACTAGAACTACCAACCCGTAGTGTGGTACTCACAATCACTAAAGTGAGTAACAGCACAATCTCGCATGTATCTACTCGGAAGTAAGTGCCGTTGAGTTCAGTGGTGCTTACTTCTAGGTAAGTGTGCGTAGGATTGCTGCCCAGCAAGAGCCCCTGTAAGGATAGAGGATGTGTGTAGTAATGGAGTAATTGAAGCTGCAATCCTATACCCGCGTACCTGGGAGTAAGTCCCATTAAGCTCAATAGGCATTGCTTCTGAGTAGGCATGTATAGGATTTTGCTTTAAGGGTAACTGGAAGAATATTTATGGTACACTAGCTAAAAAAAAATCCCTTTGTGTCAGAATGCGAAATACCTATTCCTTCTTACAAACTTTATGATAAGAAGGAATCTTCTTCCCTCTTGTAATGATTTTTTTTTTGCATTTCTAATTGTTGGACATGATTCATGGGAAGGCAGGATATAAATATTTATAATAAATAGTTTATTTATTTATTTATTTCATTTCTATATGGCCCAATAGCTGAAGTGCTCTGGGCAGTTTACAGCCATTCCAGAAAAGTTGCAGGAAAATTATTAGTCTTTTCTGCAAAATCCTCATGGATTTTGTTTTCAGATGAAATGTGTTTTCCTGGGTTATTCACTGTCAACTAACTCTAATTAAATCTATTCCTCCCCCCAAATTTGTAAACGTCAGTTCAGTTCAGTTTGTAAACTGCAGTTACCGTATCCTTTGTTCCACTTTTTAGTGGAGTGTGTGTGTGTGTGTGTGTGTGTGTGTGTTTTAATAACCATTTAAAACACATTCTGGAAATGTCCATCGGTTATCTGAAGTGAGTTTCTGTAGGGGGTTATGAAATAATGCTAGACTGTCAGATTAGGGCTGCTACCCAATTAAATAAATCTTAGTCACTTAAAGAATAATTGTCTGTTGAAAACAGTTGTCATGCCAATCGGGAGGAGGTGGGGGGAGCTTTTTGAGCCAGGCAGGTCTTCATTATTTGGAATTCCCCCCCACCCCCCTGAAACCAATGGCTGGTGTAGTTGAGGGGCCCAATCCAAAGCTGCCTCTACCCCCAGAATGCCCTGTTTCATGGTGTACTGCCAGCAAGAATGTCGGTTTACACCCATGGAGCTTTCTGCAGCTGTAACTTGGGCTTCCCGGTGAGATGTGGCCCTCCCTGCCATGAGTGAAGCTCTTTTCTTCTGGCTGAGCGGTGCCTCTGCCCCATCCTATCGCCTGCCTGCTGGCAGATCTGGGAGTTAGGATTGCTTTGCCTGTCATTATTTTCAGTCTAGTGGGGTGCTCCTATGCATGTTTAGACAGAAAATAAGTCCTACAATTCCCAACATATCCCAGCCAGCAAAATCAATGGCTGGCTGGGAAATGCTGGGAGTTGTAGGACTTTTTTCTGTCTAAACGTGCAAAGGATTGCACCCTTACAGAGCAATCCTATGACCCTGTAGAAAGCGTCTGGGGGGCCATAGGATTCATCAGGTTCCCAGATCTGAGGTTGGAAAAAGCTCCAAACTCAGAGCTGGGGATCCACGCTCGGATCCCCTCCCCCCTCGCAGCTGGTGCGGAAAGTACCGCGCTAGCTGCTTCTCCAAGGTCATAGAGCGGGTAGGGAGGGGGGGGGAGACTGGGGCTACCAGGATACAATATATATCCTGGCAGCGCTCCACCCTCCTTCCCTCCCTGTTTGAAGAGCCAAAGGCGGGAGGAGCAGGGAGGTGAAGATCGTCTCCTTGCTCCTCCCGCCCTGCATAGGATGCCCATAATCCTCTGTGTTTGGAGGCTTATGAGCATCCCCACTGGATTGCCCCCTTAGTCAATTAAACCTGGATATATGAGGAAAATACTAGTTCGGGGGGGGGGAAGCATCCTTTCTTTTTCTTAGAGAATGTACCTATGTGTCTCGGCAGGTTTCATTTTAGAAGAGGCATGTCCACCTTCTCTTCTACAGAGGAGGGAATGCCTCTTTTAGGACGGTGCTTAAAATCTGCCCTTTTCATAAGTACTTGTATTATAATTTAATTTGTTTTTTAAAAATCTGCTGACTGATGAGATTGCACCTTTTCAGTCAAAATGAATGTTTCAAACATCTTAACAGATGAATTGACTAGAGATTGCAGCCCTACATCAGATGGTGTCTGACAACCATAACAGAGGCTATAATTTCCAGGGGGCTAGCTGGGTTAGTCTGTAAGAGCACAAACAAGAGTCTTGTGGCATCTTCAAGGGTAACAGATTTATTGTGGCATAAGCTTTCATGGACTTAGAGCCGCAGAAGCTTATGCCACAATAAATCTGTTAGTCTCTTTAAGTGGATATAATCACATTTCCAAGGCTTGCAAAATGCATAGTGCCTTGCAGGACATATGTTTTGTTGTTATTTTAGTAACTCCTTTAGACACCATTCCTGTATATGTGAGATAAAAACACTAAGAAGCATTGTATGTACTGGTATTTCTGGCATCTGTGATGCAAATATAAAACTTACACTGGCTAGAAAGAATGTACATTTTTTCCATGTTTTACCGCACATTAAAAAACATTCACACCTGGAAGAGAATTTCAAAGATGTTTTTGATGCTGTGTGTAAATTTGTATCCTTACATCCTCTGGAGCAGCCGTGGCTCTGGACATTTTCTTTTCTTGACTTTGCTTATTTCATTGATGCGTGATTGGGAGGCTTGGAGCCTTCTGAGAAGGGGCTCAAAGCTATTGAATTTGGCAAATGTAGAGCTGGGAACATAATTTGTGACTGAAGCAAGCCTGTTTTATTTATTGGTTATATTATATGCTAAAGAGCAGTTGAACTCTTTCCTCAGGCTAATGTTGGATACATTAAGGATGGCCCTGGCATTCCCAGAGTTATGGCCTCTATAAATTTACTCCAACAGGACCTAATTTGCTTTCGGTAAATTAAAGAGCAAATGCTT
Source organism: Shinisaurus crocodilurus (assembly GCA_021292165.1). NCBI lineage: Eukaryota > Metazoa > Chordata > Lepidosauria > Squamata > Shinisauridae > Shinisaurus > Shinisaurus crocodilurus. The sequence continues at coordinate 202,618,993 of CM037876.1, read as the reverse complement.
TGGAAGTAGGATGAGTATTGCAACCACCTCTGAATGATTCTGCGTTAGAAGCACATTATACAATTGTTAAGTTAGAGTAAGTGATAATCTCAGAGTCTTTCTTGATCAGTATTTCACTGTAGAAATCATGCAGTTCTGTCACTGCTGTTTGTGGGGATACTGATGTCTTTGTTCACATGGGAGTTGCAGACAATGTTAATTTTTTGCCATCAGCTAACGCTTCAATCATTAATCGAAAAATTGCCTTACCCTACTGTTCCATCCAGCCGTGTATTGTCTACTCTAAGTGTGGGCAACTTGTGGTCCTCCAGATGTTTTGGCCTACAACTCCCATCAGTCATAGCCAGATAGTCAATGGTGAGGGATGATGGGAGTTATAGGCCAAAACATCTGGAGGGCAACAAGTTGCCCACCCCTGGTCTACTCTGTCTGGTAGCGGTGTTTTCCCAGTTTATATCCTTTAACAGGGGTGTTGAACCTAAGGCCTGCAGGCCAAATCCAGCCTGCTTCTGGTACCAGTCTGGTCCTCCATGGTTCCCCAAATGGCTATTCCACCTTTCATCCAGCCACCAGTTGTTTGGTGGTTTCCCGGCTTTTGCACAAGCTTTTTCCTATTTTGAAAAGTTGAAATGCCTCTTCCAAGACTTAGTTAGTGGCAGTTTGAGCTTTCAGCTAAATATGCTGGTATTTTTGGCCCTGCCCACCACTAGAATATGGCCCCTGAGAGCCTCTCCAAAGTTGAATTTGGTGCTTGGGCTGAAAGAGGGTCAACACACCTGTTTTATCTGGAGATGCCTGGGGTGGAACCTGGCATACATGCAAGGCATGTGCTCTGCCACTGAACTATGACATCCACTCGTTCATACTGTTGGCAGCAACTAATTTCATTAATCTAAAGTAGGGTGTTATCCTACAAACCAAACTTCGGTTGTTATCTTCCCTGGCCACAGAAATTACAGGTGACTGGAATAGCAAAAGCTGCCATGAGATGCATCTGCACCGGACTTGTTGTTTTTGCCTTGGCTTCTCAGGTGATTGATGCGACATTGTCAAAAACAGATGCAAAAAAAGCTGCCTCGAAAACGCTGGAGGAAAAGGTAGGGGAGAATGCTTGATTATCTGGCATTCATCTTGACTAGTGACGATTCTTATCAGTTACTGTGGGGATTTTGTACTCTGCCCTTGGGATGTTGCATGTGTGCAGAGCACACCTAACAGAAATCCATCCATTTCAGAACCGCCTCCTTGATTTTGAAGCAGATAGTTTAATGCAAATACTCTTAGGTAGTATGAAGGCTCTATTTGGTGTTTATTTATTACATTCCTATACTGCCCAAACAGCTGAAGCTCTCTGGGCAGTTCACAATTGAAACACGATAAAGTACAATATATAAGCATTGCAAAAATAAAGAGGATTGCGCTAGAGCAGAATTTCCCCTAATCTGGCAACCTCCAGATGTGTTGGGGGATAATTCCCCCCCAGCCAGCATTTCCCACTGCCATGCTTGGCTGGGGATGATGGGACTTGTAGTCCAACACATCTGATGGGTGGCAGGTTAGGGGAGGCGAGCCTAAAAGATCTTGGGCTGCAGTTCCTGCCACATCTGGTGGAGGCAGCAGGTCACAGGCACTGGACAACCATGTAACAATGGTAAGTAGCTAGGAAATAAGGTGGGTGACCATTAAGGATGCAATCCTATGCATGTTTAGACAGAAAAACGTCCTACAACTTCCAGCGTTGGGTGTTGTAGGATGTTTTTCTGCCTAAATATGGATTGTGCCTTTAGTAAGTAAGAACTGCTCCCCCCCCCCATCAGGTTGGGGGAACTTGCACTAGACTAGAGGCTGAGATCCCAGATATGTGAGACCGCAGTCCCTAACAATTGCAGCTTCACCTGAAGCAAAACATTTTAGTGCATGTTCATCAGACATCATTAGCTACAGACAGGATTCACATAACTTTCTACCTGGAACAGACTTCTATGTCGGACAATGTCTGTTGTGTGAAGTGGTCCTGAAAATCGGTTTCACTTGTAGAGGATTCATTTTAGGTTGGTTGCTATGAGGCTTGTTTGCTCAAGCCACACATGAGCTGCAGAAACAGCAATTGTTCCCAGAAAGGCTTCAGCAGATTATGCAAAATGGGAAGGGCACACACCCTGTGTCCTGTGCCTCTTTCTCAGAGTTGCTCTGTTGCTTCTCAGCAGAATGCTTTAGTCTTGCCAGTGTGTTAGACAAGAATTATCAAGAGTTTTTAATAGCTTGTTTCTAAAAAGGATTTGATACAGTTAATGCCACTGGTTGATCAATGCTTAGCAGAGTTCTACTTGTGCTGGAGGAAGAGGATATTCTCAATTCCTCCTTTGCCCCCTGTGCCTCCTGAAAAGTTGCTCTGGAAGGCTGGGGGGCCCTCTGGAGCAGCATGAGAGGCCATGCCTGGGGAAGGGGGAACTGGAGAAGATTGCCTTATAGATTTCATAGATCATAGAGTTGGAAGGAGCCTACAAGGCTATCGAGTCCAACCCCCTGCTTAATGCAGGAAACTAGAGGAGGGGTCTCCCATCCAAGTAATAACCAGGCTTGACCCTGCTTAGCTTTCCACACTCAGACAAGCTGAGCCAGCCTAAGCGGACTTCACATGACTTCAGCATTTTACCACCCCACTCTTCTCTTCCTCCCCCTCCGCCCCTTTTCGTAACATCTTGCCTGAAGAGAGCTGGAGACCTTGAAGGTTCCCGCACACTTTTGTTCCTATTTGGTTGGTTCTAATAAAGGTACTGCCTGCCTGTGAATTTTGGAATCTAACCTTTTGTGTACCTTGATGTGAAATCAGGTGGACTGCTGCAATGGTGCTCAGGTTTTATGCTCTGGCTCACAGATGAGCCTCTGGAAAGAGTGGCAAGTACAGCACCTAAAGCCTGGTGGAGGGAGCTGTGCCCCCTTCCTCTAGTAGGTAGCCTCTGCTGGATCACAATGCCTTCTGTAAATGGAAGGAACCCTTCTGATCACAGAAAAGCCCAATCCAGCCCAATATCCTTGAGGATATGCTAAACCTACATTTTATCAAATTGAGGTTTCTTTTAGGTAACTTTTTTTTAATATGTGAAGTGTGAAAAGTAGCATTGCATGGGGGCGTTTTCAGAAACGGCATTATTGAATTCAATAATGTTGCATTAATTTGTTTTCTGTTATGTGGAATATCCAGAATTGATATTACTCAGTAACTGTAAAATAATAATGCAAGAACATAGGAAGAGACTTTCTGGATTGAATCAAAGACACATCTAGTGCAGCCTGGCTTGGGCTGATGGGAGTTGAAGTCCAAAACATCTGGAGGGCACCAGGTTGGGGAAGGCTGGACTAGTGAGTTGTGTTTCCAACAGTCTAGCCAGATGTTTCTGGGAAGTGCAAAAACAGGGCATGAAGACAAGAGTTCTCCCCTGTGGTTTTACCCCCTATCCCAATCCGTTATTTAGAAGTACACTGTTTCTGAACATGGAGGTTTTCTTTAGCTACCATGGCTAATAGGTTCATGAGCTTCTATCTTCATTTAACCAGTTTTAATCTTTTTTTTCCCCACAGCTATATAAACTAGTGCCTATCATTGTATTTTATGCTAGTGAATTCTGTAAATTGAATTCTAAAATAATTGTTTGTTGGCAGACTCACCATTCTGGTAAAACGGTGCAAGACCGTGACCTGGTAGTTACTGATTCAAAGGCGAAGGATATTATCTTGGAACACAAAAGCTACTGTGCTAAAAAAGCCCGAGAGCGATACTTCTTAGGAGATGTTCTGGGCTACATTACACCTGTAAGTACTGAGTAACTGAACAGGAGATGCAACCAGTTGTAGGAATCCTGGGTGCCCTTTGTAGGGGTGAGGGCAGTTTTGCAAATGAAAATGTAAATCCTAAACTGGAATTGGGAATATTATTTTAGGGCACAATCCTATGCATGTTTAGACAGAAAAAAGTCCCCATGTTGGCTGGGGCATGCTGGGAGGTGTAGGACTTTTTTTTTTTTTCTGTTTAAACATGCACAGGATTGCACCCTAGGTCTTTCCTACATATAATCCAACTCAAGATTGTAAATAATACTATGTGGTGGATCTTGTCCTAACACATTTTCTTTGTCCCTCTGCTAGTGGAACAGCCATGGCTATGACATTGCTAAAATTTTTGGAAGCAAATTTACAACTTTCTCACCAGTCTGGCTGCAGGTGAAGAGAAGGGGCAAGGAGAAGTTCCAGTTGACAGGGCTCCATGATGCTGACCAAGGTTTTCATTCCACACTTCATTTCCAATGCCTGATGATTGAAGTGCTTTTGCACTTGGTCTAGTGCTTTGACAGTTTGGCTTTCTGGTGTTAACATGCATTGTGTAGATATGCTGAGGTGCTGTAAAATGCTTTTCTTTGTGGAGAGTAGGTAGCGATAAAATCTTGAGTGGCAGCAAATTTGATAGAGCAATTGGAATGACTGAATGTGTTTTATACAACAGTGTGTGTTCTGAGCATGTCATGATCCAGCATATTTACTTGAACTAGGAACTCCAGTTATAACTCCCATGCCAAATTCATCCAAAAGGAAGAGCCGGTTTTCTGGTATCTTAAAGATTAAAACAAATTTATTGTGATGTGAGCCTTTATAGACCAAACCTGACTTCATCAGATATGCGAAGTAGACAGTGAGGTGATAGAGTGGTCCATGTGCAGGCATGCACGTTACAGTGCATGTCCAAAATTTGGTAAATTTGACATTCATGCGTGAAATCTAACCATCCATGGATTTAGAGATTGTTTGAAATTAGACATATCAGTGGGACCTGCAACAAAATGTTGCAGTGCATCCTTATTCCCTATCAGGAGAGTTTCCTGTTTAGGGTGCTAGCCAGTCATGCCCTACTCCAAGATATTAGAAGCTGTGAAGGGCTCAAGCAGGCCAGTTCACTTCTTCCCTGTCCCAGTTTTTTGATATGTTTTGTTCAGTGTTTTGTGCTTCTGCATACCTTGGGTTTCACCCAAGCTGATACCTCACTCTTGCTTCTCATTTGTCCCGGTTTGGCTCCAATCCTGTTGGCACTCAACCACCTGAGTTTACTGTCGGAGGGAATGATTTCCTCAGACATACCCTGGTGACATAAATGTATCTCTGAATTTGCTAACATTCACAAAATTTGGCTGGGATTATCAAGGTTCTCAGACATGTGACAAAATATCACACTTGCATAAAATATCTTTTGCAAGATATAAGAGTGCATCCTGGGAACAGAGAGGACATATATGAGTCATTCCATTGAAACTGATGAGATTCAGTGCTGTTGGCCACACAGACACAGCCCAACCATTTTAGGCTGGTGTTCAATTCACATGACACTGCATGTGAGATAATTACTGCTTTTAGTTAACTGCAACAAATCTGTCAGTGAATGTAGGCAGGCCAAATCTTACTCAATGCTTGCAGGCCGGTGCTTCACAGTAAGGTACATTCATATGCATGCTGTCTTAAATGATTCCAAAGTAGTGGCATGCTAGTGTGTACCTTCTTGACTCTGCCCAAAGCAAAAACAGTTGTATTAAGTGGGTGCATATGCATATGAGTTGCTGTGTGGACTGAAACAATTGCTTAGCAATTTATACATCTCTAGTGGTGTATAGCAATTGTTTTTTACATAATGGTCCATCTTGCCCAGGGGCTAGGCAACCTGGTGCTCTCTCCAGATGTTCTGGACTACATTTCCCATCAGCCCCAGCCAACATGGCCAATAGTCAGGGATTATGGGAGTTATAGGCCAAGACCTCTGGAGGGTGCCAGGTTGCCTACCCCTGATCTAGCCATTACTATTTTGATGGGCACAGAGTGGAAGAATCTTAAAAGACCCCGTTGCATTTGCAGATGTGGCTCTTTAAGATTAGGCACATTCATATTTTAATCTTTTATCTTCTAACAGGTTGGATGAAGGAAGTCAAGAAGAATGCTAAAAACATCAAAATAGGTGACTTTCGAATTAAGATTTTATATTTGAGATCTAGCCAGCCTGTGATATCCTAGATCTCCTTCTACCACCCCCACCCCACCTTCTGATCCCTGTTGCCCTCATGTCCTGCTTGTGGGCTTCCCATAGGTGTCTGGGTTGCCACTATAGGAAATCTAGTTCACTGCTATAGAAAAAAGCATGTACGACTAGAGAGGCCTTTGTTCTGACTGCTCTTATGTTCTCATTTCTTAAAATGTGAGCGAGAACACTGAGGGTTCATCCATCTGTTATAACACACATGTTTTATTTCTGTAAATCGCCCAGAAACCAGTTCCAATGAAAGACAGTATATAAATATTTTAATTCTTTCATTCATTATTATGGGCTCCTAGGCAATTGTCCCAGGCAAGTGCGTATAGGATTGCAGCCTATGTTGCGCTGCTGTACTTGCAGTTGCAAAATGTAAATGAGAAGTGGAGACCCACAACAAAATGTTGCAGTATATCCCCAGCATGTATAGGAATGGTCTATTCACCCTGGAAAAGAAGTGACACCTCCCCCCCCCCCTTTCTTGAGTGGTCTAGTTGGCCTGGAAGGAAAAATGCCACCTTTTTTTCTTTCTTAACCTCCTGAAACCACTGGTTTCTAACTGATAGGCTCCAGGCTGCCCATGCTGAACATTAGAGGGATGATGACCCAGCTAACAACCCCTGTTTGACAGATTTTTAAAGTGAAGTATCAGGCTCTTATAGCTCTCTCTCAGCACAACTGGAAATTGTACTTTGTTTTGGTGAGTTGTATATCACACATTTTTCATGATCCTCTGAGCCTTGGTTCAGAAGTTTATCTTGGGCAAGGATCCAGTTTATGTGGTGGACAAATGAGAGAGCAAAGTCGCCTTCCGCAACATGTGTGGTGTGGGGGCTCTGCACACAGAGAAGACGAAATTGCTCAGCTGTTGTCCCCTTCCCACACAGGCACACTTGATAAGAATGATGTGATTTGGGGGCTCTGTGCATGTGGGCTGCCACACAGAGGTCAACGTCAAATGTTAAGTGTGGTGGAAGAGGCGGGGAGTGTTTGCCATAACTTTGCTATACGCATGAAGAAGAGGCCATATATTTAGACTTGAAGTGTATACATAAATGGGAAATAGTTGTAGGAGATGGAGGTAGGGAAGGGTTGGAATATAGCTGTTAAGGCATGTTTTCATGATACTACTATAAATTAGAGCAATTCTCATAACAGCATAGAAAATTAATGGCTGTTTCTATGGCCTTCTCCCTCCCTCCCTCTTTCTCTCCCTCCCTCCCTCTTTCTCTCCCTCTCCCTCTCTCTCTGTAACAGTTTATTCAATTTCATTCATTTTCCAATACAATACTAACAGTAAATGCTTCCCCTCCCCTCCTGCCTCAATTCCCTCCCGGTTGCATGGTCAGGGATGTTGAAGAGTCCTTGGGCTCGAGTCACGAGTCGAGTCACGAGTCTTTGGACTCGAGTCTCAAGTCCGAGTCCTTGGTCCAAAATGGTGAGTCACGAGTCACTACCAAAACTGACTCCACGAGTCCCTATTAAAATCAATGGGGTTTCCCCCCAACAAAATAAGGCTGCTTCAGATGTGTGGCTTAAATAAATTCTAGGCACAAGTGCGCCTTTTTATTTCAAAACTCTGCAACTGATTTTGGCAAGAACAGACCAGGCAGACAAACCCAAAATAACCAGGCAGGCAGAGGAGGCAGGGAACCCCAAAGCAGGCAGGCAGAGGCCTTTGTCTTGGACAATTCAAACTATTGAACTGGTTAAGAAGAGACCAGGCAGGCAGAGGAGGCTGGTAACCCCAAACAGGCAGGCAGAGGCAGCCAAAACCAAAATGTCTGACCCTAACCCCCCACAACAACACATCAATCAAAATAAATCTCAACACATAGTTGGGGCTGCGCTCCTGATAGCTGTCCATAGTGGCCGAGCAGCGGCACGCCTCGCTTCCATGAGCTCTTCACCGGTGATCGCGCTCTTCTCCACTCCTTCTGGCACAGCCCAGGGATGTTGAAGAGGCCTTGGCCTCGAGTCCCGAGTAGAGTCTCGAGTCCCATTAAAAATATTGGGACTCGAGTCCGAGTCGAGTCAGAGGGGGGACTCAGTCCGACTCACGAGTCGAGTCCTCGAGTCCGAGTCCCCATCCCTAATGGATATAAGTAAACTCTTTAAGTAAAAATTGGTTGAATAAAAATAAAAATAATAAAATTTCTCTTGTTGTTAAAATCCTTAGTACCACGGATTTTGTTTGAAGGCTGGACTTACCAAGACTTTGAGAGTGTGTTTGGCAGTGAAGATGAGATAGAAGAGCTTTCTAATAACATGGTTGAAGTAGCCAAGGTAAGTTCATATCTACAGGAAGTAAAAGAACCAGTACAATACCAAATGTGTGATATATGAACAGTATACACTTTTACAGTTGTAAGTGACATGTTGTTAGGGTTCACAACTTAACTCTGATTTAGACATCAGTTTTGGAAGTGAATAAGGGTGCAATCCTCTGTATGTTTAGACAGAAAGTCCTACAACTCCCAGCATGCTGGCTGGGTTATGCTGGGAGCTGTAGGGCTTTTTTCCATCTAAGCATGCGTAAGATTGTGCCCTAAGTGAAAATTGACTCCAAGATGTGGAAGTAAATCTGTAAATGAGTTGTTAGTTGTCAGTATTTATTTATTTATTTAAAATCTATATACTGCACCTTCATCCAGAAGGGAATTTCAGGGACTGTATACACAAAAATCAGATATTCACTGCATTAAAAACAAAGTAAAATATAAACATAAATATAGGAAAATTGAAAAGTATAAAAGCCCAACCAGCTGTTAATGCAAATTTAAAATGTCTTGGCAAATAAAAAGGTTTTAACTTGACACCAAAAAGAATATGATGATATTGGTGTCTGGCGTACCTCCTGAGGGAGGGTGTTCCAAAGCTGGACCACCACAACAGAGAAGGCCCTCTCTTTTGTAGATGATACATGCATTCCTCAAATAGATAAAATTCAGAGAAGGGCTTGCTCTAATGACTTTGAGGTACAAATGGGTGGATATGGGAGGAGGGGCTCCTTCAGATATTTGAGCCCCAAGCTGTTTAAGATCAGTTTCTTCAGCATTTGGCTAAAAATGGAGCTAGGTTAAATTCTGGCACTTTAATACATACAGGACCACTATGTACCTTCTAGATAGTGCAACAGTACATGCTGATATGATGATGCATTGCACACATGAGCAGCATGGTTGTGTATAAATTCACTGATGCCTATTCACGAAAATTTATAAACAACCATTTTGCAAGGGTTCAGGATGGTGTACAAATAAAACTGATAAATGACACAGCTTAAAGCAAATGCAGTTAACACAGACTTCTAATTAAGTAGCAAAACAGGAGCAGCAGTAAAGATAGCACCACAGCTGTTAAAAGCATTAAGAGCCAAAGACCAGATGAACAAAAGTTTTTAATGAGACATCTACAACTTTTGACATAATCAAAAGTAAAGGAATAGTCTCCATAATATTTGTCTGTGCATTTATTCTGAACAGTCTCCAATGTTTTAATTATTCTAGAGTGAAAATTTTGATGGTTTTGTGGCCGAAGTTTGGAGTCAGCTAGGAAATCAAAAGGGAACGTAAGTCCCGGATTTTTAAGACCCTATTCTTTTTTTCTTTTCTTTTTAGTTTTTATGGAACCATTTAAGACTGATCTTCAGCATGGTTACATCGAAGCAATTTCACTGTCATCAGTGGGGTTCATTTCAGAGTGAACATGCATAAGAGCATGGTGTAAAAAGATATTAGTAAAGAATCTGATATTACCATACAGGTGTGAGAATGCCCTCAGTGTGTGCTGCTTCAGTAACGTAGTAGGGTTATCTAGCTCCCAAGGTAGGAACCTGCAACTGGCTATTGGAATTGGGATGATACCGACATGGAAAGAAGCTGAGTCTTGGGCTCCTTCCAGGTGGCTCAGATCTTCCTAAGTTACTAGAGTAGCATGGAAGAAGTGCATGCTGCAGTGGATCCTATGCATCAAAGGTGGCAACCTGAAGTGTCGGGAGTTCCCCCAATCCAGTAACATTTTTATGTGAACTGGTAATGCAAAGTTCATAGAAATAAGCTCGGCTGGCACTGATTTTGTGACACCTGTGAAATCCAGTAACATGAGGTAAAGTGTCAAGCAGTTGGTATGGAAAAATACTTAGGAAAGATGTGGCAGGGACTGGATTCATTCCTTTCCCGTTGTCATCTTGCTCTGTTCCTTCCTCCTTTTTACTTGTTAAAGCTTGCGTCAGCAGTTCTTGTTTTAACAATAGAGATATCAACAAAGACAACATAAGTGTTTCAGTCAAGGCCTTTACCGAGTTTAGAATTGATCCTCTGATTGCTGTTGGCCAACAATATCAGGCCACAAAAGGCCTGTTAATGTGCCTGAAAGCGTAATGTTGATGGTTTCTCCATGGTTTTTGCAGCTGCTTGAGAAAAAAAACAATCCTTAAGTATGACAGGTATAATTACTTGGCTTTAATGTGGTTCTCAAATGTGAAGTAGGATTTTAACAAGACTCTAACATTTTCAAGAGCTGTTTTCAGGGAAGGTGAACAGTAGATTAATTGCATTAGCGAAGGTAGAACACACAAGTTCTTTGAGTGAAGGGTGGTGCATTACCTTCGGAAGAGAAAAGCATACTTTTGGGGGCAGCGGGGGTGGGTGGGGGACCCTATGTACATTGTTGTTATGATTGATTCAGGCCTTTGGCGTAATTTGTGATTGGAGATCACAAATTTTGCTTGGTCTTGGTAGCCAAGCCAAACTTTGTGGTTGCCAGGATCTTACCCCTCCCCCCTTCAGCACAATCCTCTGCATGTTTACTTGCAAAGAAGTCCCATTGTGTTCAGTGCGGCTTACTCCCAGGTAGGGGTGCATGGAATTGCAGCCTTAGTCCCTGATCTTGCACTGCACCTCTGTGGGAGGTTAGGAACAGTCCCTTCGCTCCTTTCCTCTCCAGCTCCAAACATTTGGATGGCTGAGGAAGCGGCGCAGGGGCTAGTGTTGGTGCTGGGGGGCTCAGAGAAAGTGGGAGGATCCTCACCATACTCTCTAATTCCAAGCTAAAGAGGAAGGTTGGAGCTGGCTGTCTTGGCGGCGGCCAGCCAAGGTGTTCTGAGTTACTTGCCTGCCCACCACCGGAATGACCGGCCCCAACCTTTCTCTTTTACCTTGGAGACGGAGAGGGCAATGGGAATCTTTGATGTTCTGTGCAGAGCCTGCATTGAGAAGGGGTTGGAGTAGTTGATCTCCAAGGTCCCTTCCAACTCTATGATTCTATGTTGGTTCATTGTTCATTGAGTGCTCTGAAGCTTAGCACAACTGTGGGGATTATCCCTGCCCCTTCATGGTGCCAAGCTAGGGAGGAAGGTTGGAGTTGCTCTTGTCGTCCTTGGACACTGGCAAGGTGGCCAGTGGAAATGTAAACCCCTTCCTGTAATGCAGAATGAAACTTGGTATGTAGATTGAGCCTTAAAGCAGGTCCCTGTCCCACTTCTGTTTGTTGTCATTGGCACCTTAATTATACATTTGTTTACTCCATACTGTTTAAATGCTTGCTTGAAGCATGTCAGAATGGTATTCCACAATTGTATCTATTTCCCCATTTTTATGCCTCACATTAGTTGTCCAAATGGGCTCCCAGAGTGGCTTACTTCTCTCTCTCTATGTGTGTGTGTGTCACAAACACACATTTTAAAAAATCAGTACAGTAATACCTTAATACAGTAATACGGGAGAAACCAGCTTCAGGTTCTCTCCAGTAACCAACAGCCTTCCTGAACAAGAAGGTCTTCTTAACCAAACATCTGAAGTTCAGGAGAGGGTTAGCTGGGCAGATCCTCTGGATAGGAACCAGGAAATAGGATGCCGTTATGGAAACATTGGGTCCAGATTTAGTCAGTCCCATTGAAATTGATAGGTCTTGAGTTAGTCATGACTAAATTAAGTCTGATTGATTTCAAGGGGTCTACTCTAAGTATGGCTAAATCTGGATCCAGCCCATTGAGTGTAACAGGGCTTGTCTGAGAGAAGAGGCAGGGTAAGGGGTTTGGCACTGCAGAATTGTTCTAGCTTACCATTTAGGGCAGAGATGGACAGCCTTTTGGCCTGTATGAGCATGAGACACTCCTTGGCTAACCTGCTTACTGCCCAGCCAATCCCCCATGATGACCTCATCCTGCTTCAACAGCACCATGCTGAAGACATTCAAAGCTGCACAAATGGAAAGGAGGTCCCAGAGGAAGAGAACTTTGGATCATACTTTCCTTTGTGCTGAGGGGTGCTTGTTAGCCCAGAAGCTGCGCATCTGGGCAACGCTGCTACTCAAGGAAACGGTGCTGCCAGTGGGTCAACAGCTATGCACATGGCACCACTTTTGAGCCTGCCAGCTGTTGCTGCTGGTCTTGACAAACCTGTTTCTACAGAAGCCCTGCAGGGAAACAAAACTGCCTGGACCAATAGTTTAGATATTAGGAGCCAGATGGAAGCAGCTGCCTGTGCTACTTGCAGAGAAGGAGCCACCTGATGGCTGTCTCTGATTTAGATGACCAGCACATTGCAAGGTTGCAAAAGATCAGTCTCTTGAGCAATCCATATCTTTGCCGCTGCCCCCATGCCCCACTTTGGTTGCTCTAAAGCAGGGCTCTCCAACCTTGGGTCCCCAGATGTTGCTGGCCTACAACTCCCAGCATACCCAGCCAGCATGGCTAGTGGCAAGGGATTCTGGGAGCTGTAGTCCAGCAACATCTGGGGACCTAAGGTTGGAGAGCCCTGCTGTAAAGGAAGGAGAACATTGCTCTGGCAAAAGCAGCTGCTGCTCCCAGGCAGTGTGTATATTGGAACAAATGTGGTGGTTACCTGAGAGAGGGCCTTTTCGGTGGCTGCTCCCAGTCTATTGAACTGCTTCCCAAGGGAGACCAGGTTTTCTCCCTCTTTGATGTCCTTCCACTGGCAAGTAAAGACTGCTTTATTTAAGAAGGCTTTTAACCTGTAAGTGGGTCTGGTGGGTTGGGTGCTGTTTTTAATAATGGTTTTTCCCTGTAATTGTTATGTTTTTATTGCATGTTAATATATTGTTTTAATCAATTTTAATTGGTTCTGTGAGCCATCTTGAATACCATTTTTTGGTAGAAAGGCAGGGTACAAATAAAAATAAATAAATAATAATTAGGAAGGACTCTGATATGCCTCCAGAGCATTGCCCTGGTAGTACATTTTGACCCTTACCTTCCAGTTCTCATGTGTGGCTCAAACATCTCCTTGTTTCTGTTCTCTACATGCCTCTTAGTGTTTCTTATTTCATTGGTCGGTATGCTTCTGTGTGCATTTTTGTTGTTGCTTTCTCCCCAACACTAAAATCATACATTGGAAGCCCTGTCCCCACCAAGGCCTCCAAATTAACTGATCAATGTGTTTATGTAGTTTGTATAAATGTACTCTGACCTGGATTAAGGAATTCCAAGGGCAGGATTCACAGTTATTGGAGTACTGTTTAGGTATGTGCTCCATGTATCTGCCTTACTGGGTCTGTTTTATTCTTACTGAAATTAAACAGTGTTGTTAAACATATTCTTAAATATTTATTGCTAGTTCAGCATCTAAAAAATCTAGCCACTGTGCAGAACACTTGCACAAGACACATACTTAATGCCAAGATAAGCAGCTTGTTCTATTGGGCCTGGGTAAAATTAGGCTGAAATCACGTGTGCATTTTAAACCACTTCAATTATTACTTGGGAATCTTCTCCCACTTCAGTTAATGGCTGTTGCCACCTTTTACTTGTTACAATTTTCCAGCTTTAAATGTCAGTACATTCCCTGCAGCTAGTGTGGGAGAAAACACTCTCCCACTCATCTACCTTGAATGCTGGCCCATATTGCCCTGTGACTAGACTTGGATGCAGTCCGACAGCTAGCCTTCTTACACACCCCATTTCTGATTTCCTCACTGCTTCCCCCAACCCCCCATCTCCACTATCCTGTGAAACTCAGGTCAAGGAAACCTATATCACTTTCTCCATTCCCTTGTCAGTTTTTCTTTATATATACAGTATATATATGTGTGTGTGTGTATGTATGTATATATGGTTTGTATGTATGTATTGCTGTGTGCTACAATGCATGCATGCTCCTTCGAAGGATTTCTGCCCCCCACGTCCGCCATGTCCTTATCAGAACAGTAGACACAATAGTGGCAAGGAGAAGGGGTGAAGAACTGAATTTTTTCAAGCATCTATGAAACTGACTGTGTTTTCCCTGTCCATGTCAGTTTCACTGGATTGCAGAGAGAGGAAATTATAAGGGAAATATACATCTGTGAACCTGACAAGGTCTTCCTCCCACCCTTCCGTACAGGGAGGATAGGTTAAAATGTGAAAAAGCCATTCCCAGTGTGCACAGCTTCTCTATGGGGAAAAATGATGGGTAGAGGACTAAAAAATGCACTTCAGATAGAATGCACCTGAAGTGAGAATGCAGGAAATAAGATTGTGATTGTGGCATGGCCATCAATTTATTTTAAAAATATGATACAAGTATATTTAAAACTGCATTTCTGTCTTTAATGCACACTAAGAGCATGTTATCTATCAAAAACTGTCAAATACTAATTACCATTGCATATTATCTATCAAACCTATAAGATCAAACAAAATCCATTACATATTTACCATCCAATGTTAAATCCCATTGCATGCTAACTATCAAATACAATTTCCCAGTGGTTGTCCAGCTTTCTTCTAGGGAACCCTTTGTGATCTCTGGAAACTTACTGGACTGGAGTTTCCTTAGCCAGAGCAAGAAGGCTTGCCCACCACATCCTCCTTTACAATGCACAGCCAGAGGGTAATGTTGGCCATGTTTCAGGACACACTCAGTTCACAATAGGCAATGGGGAGGTACAACATTGTCCCATGTAAACTGAACATACATCCCAGAAGATGTTTTAAGTGATATGTGTGAACTGTATCTTATTTATTTGAAACTGCGTTCAGATCCAGTATTTTGGCACTGTTTTTAAAACTCAGTAGACCGGTTCCAAAGGAATATGCAGCTGGTTCCATGCACCCAAAGGGGCTTTGGATGTACATTTTCTCAGTTGCTTATGCTGCATGAGAAAAGGCTTATGAACCTTGGAGAGTTTCAGAAGCAGTTTGTAATACGGTGTGATTGTGTGTGTCTTTTGTTCAAAAAAGAAAAATCATAACTTCCTTGGGCGTATAGAATTCTTTGATCATGCCTAAAGTAGCTCCCTGGATCCTGGCCACTGTGTCTGTAAAATCACTCTTGGTGAACAATGACAGACTCAGAGTTTCTTGTGTGGCAATATTTGTTTCTAACCTTGGGCATTCCAGTTCATGTCATAATTATGGTTAGAGGAAAACCCATATGCTTGGTTCCCACACAAACAAAAGCTGCATGAAGTAGTATATTCTTGTGCTTGAAATGTGTCATGCTGTTCATACTATATCCACACAGTGGCAGTATTGTGATATTTCCTGTGATCCACTAATCTTTTTAAGGGTCATGATTTTTCTTTAGTCTTGACCAGGGCTTTTTTTCTGGTGGAACTCACCGGAACTGAGTTCCAGCACCTTTTCTTCTATTAATTGCATTACAATTTAATCGCCATCTACTCCCGAGGAAATGTAATCCAAGAGTTCCGGTACCCTTTTCTCCAGAAAAAAAGCACTGGTCTTGACAAATTGGAAGAAATGGATCTGAAACCATCAGTAGGTCTATCCTACCATTTTATTTCTCAGTGTCTGACATTTATTTGTTGATGGTCCTAATCAGACTGAAAGGGAGAACGAACTCATAGTGAATTGGGTTCTGCTGATTTGCTTCGTTTATTTTGGGATAAGTGATCATGTGAATAATAGGATGGTCGTTATTTCAAGTAAGGTGAAAGAAGTATTGTTCAGATTTCAGTGCAAGCACTGATGACCTATGGATGACCAGAAGCAAGGATGTGTAGCTAAAGTACTCATTTTTCTACCATGGTTAGGCTTGTTGATTCAGGACAATATCTTATCAGCAACATGTAAAACAGCCTGTCTATAGAGTGGCAAGGTTCAGAGGACAAAGCTGCTGTACACTATTATTATAGTGTAGAAGGAAAAGAGATTGGTGAAACCAGAGCCCACTCCTGTTTTGTTTGTACTAACAAACTTTCTCATAGGAACATAGGAAGCTGCCTTTTACTGAGTCAGACCCCTGGTCCATCTAGCCCAGTATTGTCGATGCTGACTGGCAGTGCCTCTCCAGGGTTTCAGGCAGGAATTTTTCTAGCTGTACTTGGAGATGCTGGGGATCAAACCTGGGATCTTCTGCATGCAAAACATTGCTCTACCACTGAGCTACTGCCCCTCCCTATTTTGTTCATACTAGCAAACTGAACTTCCCCATATTTAGACATAATGGGAAGCTGCTGCTGCACTTTGTTTGAAACCACTACAAGAAATTTTACACACGCTCTTCTTTTGCACATGCTCACCATGGCACTGTCTTGTAACAGCAAATGGTTTGATGTATGAACAGGGCTCCAGAACTGTGTATGTAAAAAGCTGTCTGCTGCTTCCCCCTATTCCTATTTACAGTTGTACTTTCCTTGCTCCATACATGTGAAGTTCCTGTTCGATTGTGCCTGTTATCTGCCTTTCTCAGCTCATCTCTCCTAACGTTTGAAATGCATTCTGTTTTCTGAGCTGTAGTTAGGTTGGAATGGTCGGAGGACGGTGGACCTGATTCTTTCCAGATCTCTCTTGCAGGCAATTAGTTGAGCATGATTACAACGTCTTGCTCTTCACAATGCATTATGGAGGCCTTGTATCATGATTTGTAACAGAGGCCTGCGTTTGATTCTGTGCAGAAAAAAGCACATGTATTGTTTTGTTCAGGCTGATAGTGGACAGTAGATGGTGCCACCATCACACAGTTCACTTGTAAAGTGCTGCCTTCACTATATGCTGCAGGAACATCTGCATTTGACCTTCAGGTATCTTACTAACTGTGGGAGTAAAAGAACCAAACCTGTTGGCACATCATTACTACAGTCTGAGCCTTGGAAATTTAACCTATTAATCAAAGGCTTACTGTAAGTTGCTTCCTTTCTTGGCATTACCTAGGGCAGTGAAAGGACAACCAGCAATAACTCATTCTTGTACTGAGATAGCTTTTTCAAATTCATGTTTAACTTTTTATTAGTTGTCTACAAAGAATGTTTAATTTCGTTGGAATTTTAATTTATTTTTAAATTCCGTGAAATCAGGGATTTCCCAGGAGGGAGAGTGACTATTGGATGTGAGTCTTAGCTATAGTTAAAGGACATTCAACAAATACCATATGTTGGAATAAACTTTCTGTTGAGGTCAGCATTATTAGCAGCCTCAACTAGGACAAAGCCGTTCTGTGATGGTCAAAGTATCTGAGCATATGTTTAATGAATGAGGTGGAGGGTGAGGAGGCAAAAAGCGGAACTACAGCACTGTATATTCAGAAGGCTGACATTATTGAATGGAACTGTTGCCAGAAAGTCAAGACAAAACAAAACTTTAATTGGCTGGGGATAGTAAGGTAATTACAACCTCCGTTGTGGAACTTCAGTATGCTGATGATAATGTGGTCTCCGCACATTCAGAGGATGATCTCCAAACTATCCTAAATGCTTTTGCAGAAGCATACGAAAAACTTGGTCTCTCACTTAACATCAAAAAAACCAAAGTGCTTCATCAGCAAGTGCAAGCCAATCCTTTGGTGATGCCATCTATCCAGCTTGGCGGGACAATACTGGAAAATGTCGATCATTTTCTCTATCTTGGCAGCTATCTTTCTGTTACAGCTAACATCGACAGTGAAATCCAGCATCGTCTGAGCTCTGCAAGTGCCGCATTTTCTCGAATGAAACATAGAGTGTTCGAGGATCGGGATATTTGTAAGAAGACCAAAACACTGGTTTATGACGCCATTGTATTACCAACTTTATTGTATGCCTGCGAAACATGGACTATCTATAAACGTCACTTCCACCTCCTTGAAAGGTTTCATCAACGTTGCCTCCGGAAAATCCTGCGAATTACTTGGGAAGATAGACGAACAAATGTCAGTGTACTGGAAGAAGCAAAGACTACTAGCATTGAAAAAATGATCCTTCAACGCCAACTTCAGTGGACCGGTCATGTTGTTCGAATGCCTGACTGCCGTCTCCCAAAGCAGTTACTTTACTCCCAACTCAAGGATGGAAAGCGGAATATCGGTGGTCAATATAAGAGGTTTAAAGATGTTCATAAGGCTAATCTAAAAAAATGCAATATAAACATCGAAAACTGGGAAGCTCTGGCCCATGAACGATCTAAATGGAGGTTGGCCTTTCACAAAGGTTCCATGGACTTTGAAGAAGCCCGAGTGCAAGGTGAAAGGGAGAAACGTGCTAAGCGAAAAAGCACGTCAAATGAATCCTTTACAGGACCATCTTCTATCTGGTAACCTGTGTCCTCACTGTGGGAAGCTGTGTGGATCTAGAATTGGCCTCCACAGTCACTTACGGACCCATCGCTAGAGTCTACACAATCTTCTTTAGAATCTCCTCCTTTTATCCCGGAAGACAATCTTACTCGGTCACGAGTGATCGCCTGATGATGATGATGATGATGATGATGATGATGATGATGATGATGATGAGATTGATCTCAAAGTAGCATGGGCCTTAGAGGAACCTCTGCAGTTAAATTGTCAATGGCAAAATACATAATGAATATTTAACAATGTTTTGACATGAAGACAGTTTGCTCCCATCTCATTATACTTTTAAAAAATGTAATACAGCATGTTTTTTTTTTTCCTTTCTAAGTTGACAGTGGTAATATGGGAAAATATGGTCCTAGAATACATTCAGGCCTGTGGCTCATGCTGGCTCAGCTTGTCTGAGCTTGGAAAGCTAAGCAGGGTCAGGCCTGGTTATTACTTGGATGGGAGACCCCTCCTCTAGTTTCCTGCATTGAGCAGGGGGTTGGACTTGATAGCCTTCTAGGCTCCTTCCAACTCTGTGATCAATGAAATCTATGAAACGCTAAAGACTACTGTTGAGACGAGCAGAGATATAATTTATAGGATGCTTTTAAATGGGTATTCAAAAGGGTTGTTTGGGGACGGTAGAGCATGTGCACACTTGATTTACATAGTCTATTTTGGGTGACAAATGGGAGTATACTTAAATGAAGTTTGAGCACTAACCACTAATCCTTTGAATTGGCCTGAAGTGCTCTTGGGCCAGAGGGATGTCTTGGCAAGTTAGTCTGCCAGTACTTAAATCTTCCTGGCTATTTTTCTTACAAAAGAAACTGCCATCCTTCTCCTACCTCTGCCATAAATCAGGTACAACTATACAATATATTGTTAGTAAAACACACACACAACTATCTCACATTGATGGATGCCCTCAAAAGAGTATAAAAGCACTGTGTATGTTGTGTAGGCCAAAATCTCTGCTTGGCATGTATTAATTGGGAGGAGGTGTCATGTTTTGTGGTGCCTTGAAAACTGCTGAAATACTAGCAGCAATGTCCAGATAGCTGATCCTACCTTTTCCTTTTAATGTGTGCGTGCGTGTGCGCACATGCGTGTGCACACACAGCGCTGTGTACTTCTCTACACAACCTAGTAATACAGGTTACCCATTTCAAAGTTGCAAAAAGAGACGAGACCACACGAGCCCATGCAGCGATAGAGAAGTGGGGTTTTTTTGTCCATTCAAGATATAAAGATGATCACATGCCTCTTTAGGTAACCCTTGGATTTGTGAATTAACATGCAGTTTTGGATGACTGCAAAATCCTTTGATACAGGCAGCAAATGCACTTTTTTCTACTAAATTAATGACAAACGCCTGAAAGGTACACCCTACAAGTAGGTAACTGAATACTCATTTGCCCGCCCTCCCCTCACTGTTAAGGATGATTTCACCTCCCACCCCCCTTTATACACATCATTACTGTGAAGAAAAAGCCTGCACACACACGCGCACACACATACACACACACCTCCTCATGTGTAAACCAGGTAATTCCAGCTGGGGACTGGGAGGAGGTGAAATGTGCATAAATTATCTGATGAAGCATGGCTGTGCAAAAGCTGGAATGTCTACTGATCAGGCTTTGATATGCAAAATGCAAATGTCATGAGTCACCCCTCCCCTGCCTGGGCAGGTGAAGTGCATCCTGATTGGCCGAAGGCAGCTGGGCTACTGAAAAGAGGGGGGGAGGAATCTATATTGCCAGCTGTGGCTTCTGTGGTTTGTTGTTGGTCGTCAGGCAGCAAGCTGCAAGCAGGTTCATGACTCTGGTCAGGCCTCAGCCACCAACCCTGGGGAGCTCCCAGTGAACAAAGCTAAATGAGGGCTGTGGCTAAGGCAAGCCCTGAAGAGGGACACCCATCCCAGACCTTAGGGTGGGTGCAGTGGTCTCCTCTTGTGGTAGGGCTGTGGCTAAGGCAAACCCTGAAGCAGATGGACCCCCAGGTAACTGGTGAGTATAAGGAATCAGCTTTTGTTATTTTGTAGCTCTACTGTGTAGGTACCAAAGTGTCTCTCTACCTTGTCTCCTTCCCTCATTTCCCACCCTTTGTTGTAATCTGCTACCTGAATAAACCTTCCTGGTTTTACCCACATGGCGTTTGTGGTTGCTCTGTTGGTTCAGCTCTAAATCCAGGGTATAGACAAAGGCAAGTCCCTGAGCAGAGATTCAAGTCAGGACTGCAGAGCTGAGGCTGGCAGTCTGGCACCTTGGGATCTCTGGATCTTGGGTCTTGGGAAGAAAGGGTGGGTTGGCGGAGTCAGCCAGCCCCCCTTCCTTCACAATTACTGAATGTTTTTTTTATATATATATGATGATAGATCATTGGAGTGGGGCTACTGCAAGTTTAGGTGCCTTTGAACATGACAGAAGAATGTAGGACCATGATTTCATCTCTGTTGGTTGCCTCCTGGCTCTACTGCTAGAGCCTGAGTTGTTAATGACTAATAATGGGATATCTTTGAGTGCTTAAGGGCATCTAATTAAATAGCTGTGCTAGCGGTGATGGCGCTTCAAATCTGCCATACTGGTAGCAAATGTAGAATGAAAAGGGAGAAGCCTGGCACTGCCAGCATTGCCCCCTGATTGCTGCAAGGGGGAGTCACCACTTCAGGAAGAGGAGAGTCCAAGCAGGGCTTTCCCTTTTTCGCTGAGGGCCTTGCCAGCATCCCTGTACCAAGCACAGGTTATGGCATAGAATCACTGAGATCCTGAGGAAGTTAAGGTAGAAAGAAAGGGCCCAAAGCATAAGAAGGGGGCTGGTTGAGTTCAATTGCCCACGAGCAATTGGGGGGGAAGAGAACAGATATGCTGTAACCTAAAGACGGAAAAAGCTACCTGTCTTCTATCTGTTGTTGCATCCTAATTTGATTGATGATGGAGCATGCAGGGCCGAGTGTTTCATTTTGGAAGAGTATTTCCTGACTCAAATGTAAACTTGTAGCTGAGCATTTTAAAACAGGGAGTGTTGTGCCACAATTTTTTGCTTGTCAACCTAATGCTGTGTTTGTGTTACAGGGGTCTGATTCACTTGCTCACTCACCTCTCAGAAGCTTTGCATCGAGCTCGACTTAAGCTAATGGTTGTCATCCCTCCTGCTGTCATGCCAGGGTGAGTCTTATTTTGAAAGGGAATCCTGGAGGAGTCTATTTTCAGCTTCGTTCTAGCTATTTGGATTTATTGTTGTTGAAAACCCAGTGTAGATGCAGTCTAAAATGTGAAAGAAATGTCCCCACTATATTGCAGGAGAGAAATGCCAGGCTCAGCACCTTGGAAAAGAAAAGGGAAGCATTCTTGGACTTGGGTTAGAAATCGTGCTTGTCCTAGGATGTAATCCCTCTGGGCAAGGACCATGTCATTCCTGTATTCATCATAAAACCCAGAACAATGCAGCTTGGCATTTAATAAGTGTTGAGGCAGAGAACTCTAAAGTGAGATGTATACTGAAAAGTGCTATAGAAACCAAATTAATGAAAATGTTTAAATTGAAATGTGAATTACATTTCTGAATAAAATAATACTTGTCATGGTGTGCAAAGCATCTCCTAAACCTTCATGTATAATTGCAGTAAATGAGTCTAAGTGGGCGCGGGGAGTGGGGGAGGAAGAGACATGATGAAGAAGGGTAGCCTTCCTATAGTAAAAAAGGTAATCTTTATCGAGTTGAACTTCCTTTTGCACGTACCACATGCTTGATGTTGCTTGTGGCCGCTTCACAGTGAGTTGTTCTGTAACAATACACCAAAGGAGCTGCCCTCACTAGTACTTAATAATAATTCTGAAGGTAGCTCTCAATCTGAAAAACACCCAGATCTATGAATTTGCCAATTGTACACCACATCTTTGCTTTTGATGTGTGTGTTCATCGTCTCCCCAATGCCTAATGTCATGGTTTGGGCACAATTACACTCCTTTAGCAGAGGAGCTATATTACTCCTGTGTCATGTATGTGAAACACCGAACCATTTTAGTCATCTTTACCAATGGGTGACTTCAAGTGCTGGAAGGCATCTGATGGAGAAGATGGTATAGGACTTTTGTAGTTCAGTCTTGGCCATTTGAATCTGTTTGAACTCCCATTTAAAACAACTTTAGTCCCTTTAGCGGTATACAGATCTACAGCTCAGTTCTGAGGTTGCCCTCACTGGTGTAAGCTAGCCGCCACCCATTCCTAGTCTTCATCTTGTGGCTTGCCTAGGGTTTGGGCTCCAACTCCTGACACTTGTGTGTTGGAGTTGGTGTGGCACGGGTGGTGGGGTGTGTTCACATCCTCTTCATATGGGTAGGAGTGCCCTTCTCCTCCTATCCTATGGTGTGTCTCCCGCCCGTCACCTCTTCTGTAAGGCCTTACAGAGTGTGACTGCACTGGCCTTTGTTTCTGCATGTGCAACAGTTCTGTGACTCATCCGTGCAAGAGCCCTATCCCCTTTTTATTTATTATAGTTTACTATAGGATTAACATATTACCGTATGTATCCTTTCTTGTGTTATAGTGAGACACGATGCTTGAAAATGTTTCATTTTGAGATTCACCCTTGAGCGTTCGTTCTTACCTGTATCGTATACTGTATGCCTATTTAAATGCTGGACACAATACTTGTTAACCAGTACCGTATCTTGCTATGTAGTTTGTATTGAAACAGAGCACAGCAATATGAGGAGGGCCTGCAGATCCCAGTTAAGAGCTGCACAATTGTAGATCTTTCCAGTCTTGATCTGCTTATTTCAGATTTAAAGCAGATTGCTCCTGTTTGCTAATTGTAGCGTGGGCCTAGAGAAAGCAAATGAGTGCTTTTAAACACATTTGTGGCTTTTGCATTATCAGTCATTAGTATAACAAAGCTTTTCATAAAGCTAATGCATTCTTTTCAAGATCTAAGATAATTGCAGCAAACAATAGTTATTGTAAAATGCAGTCATATATTTTGAATGTTAAGTAGAATGCAGGCAATCTTCCAAACTAAATATTCTCTTGTGTCCTCCAACCTCCAGCTCTTTATAGAATTAGGTAGAATTGCTATATCTGACTTGGCTAATAGATGTATCATTTAATGGACAGTTGTGGACTAGCCTGCTCAAATGGAATGGCTTTTATAGAACTTCAGCTGTCTCTTGAGTAGATTGTTACTAAGAATGCATCTTCTTCTTTGGATGTGCACATAAGTGTCCAACCCTTTTGCGATTCCATGTGCAGCTTCTTGGTCTCAAGCTTATTTTGGACACTTGAACCTGAGTGCATTATGCCAGTGGGGTGGGGTGGAGGAGCTGACAATTTGTCTTAAATTCCATAGTGCTTAAGGTGGTGGAAACCACTGTGAAAATCTGACTTCCAATCCATAAGACTTACCACAACTGGATTAAAGTATAATCAATTCAAGTGATTTCTGCAAATGGTGAGTGGTAGGAATCGGCCTGCTTGAGCTTATAGTACCCTGGAGAGGGAATTACGGGCATGTTATAGCATGCCTTCTCCCTCCCCGAACAGTGCTACAAAGCTCCTGTTCCAGCAGACTGGTTGCAGCCTTGCACTCCTCTTAGG
Source organism: Shinisaurus crocodilurus (assembly GCA_021292165.1). Taxonomy (NCBI): domain Eukaryota; kingdom Metazoa; phylum Chordata; class Lepidosauria; order Squamata; family Shinisauridae; genus Shinisaurus; species Shinisaurus crocodilurus. The sequence goes on along the minus strand of CM037876.1, from coordinate 202,594,834 downwards.
ACAGGGATAGGGGACTGTGTGGCCCTCCAGATGTTGTTGGACTGAAATTCCCATCATCCTTCACTATCGGCTGTGGTGGCTAGGGCTGATGGAAGTTGCAATCCAACAACAAATGGAGGGCCACATGTTGCCCACCCTCGTGTTAGGGCTTGGGGATGCACGGCAATATTTTGTAGCAAACTTAGGAATGCTGTGCCTGTCAGTTTTGGAAGTGAAATGGAGCCACCCAGGAATAATGTTGCAGTTTCTCTGTGCCCAGGGACTCTCTAGGTATACAGAAGTATGTTAGTTTGTTCATTGAAAAAAAGTTTTAAAAAGCAACAAACCATACTGACAAACAAGGACCTGTGCCAAATTTGAGCCCATGGAATGTTGAGGGTGTCAGTTGGGCACTGGGGGAAGAAATTGTCTTGCTTGAACCTCTCTCTCTACTATATAGTAAATGCCTCCGGTTCTGGGTCAGTAGCTAGACCCAAACCCAAGCCCTCTAGCACATGATATAGCATAGCGGTGGAAGTTTCCAGGTGGGTAGGAAAGGGAAAATGTTTAATTCGGAATAACTACAATCCCTATTTCACTTAGCGAGCAATCCTGTGGTCCCTGGGAGACGGTTCCAGGGACCATAGGATTGTTTGGAGTCCCCCTCCCAAGGCCATAGATGTTGCTACAGTCTCGGGAAAGGGGACTCTGAGTTCCAATCCCCCTCCCCTGCCCTCTTGCAGCTGCTGTGGAAAGAGCCACGCTGGCTGCTTCTCAGTGTTGCAAATGTGGCCTTCCGGGGGAGAGAAAAGGGGGTGTTACAATGGGCGGAGAGGCGAGAGACCGGGATACAAGAAATCCGATATGCTCTCCAGTCCAGCCCCTCCCCAGCCCCCACCAGCACACTAGAGGGGGAAAATATAAAAGGAGAATGGAGAGGTGAAAATCGCCTCTATCGCTCCTCCTGCTCTGTTAGCAGCAGCCCGGCAGGGCACTGGATATGCAGAAGCCTGAGATCAGAGACTTCCTTCTAAGGAGAGCCCAATCCACAATTTCATTCCATTGCCTGCTTGCAGTTCCCCAGCTGAAGAAATGCAGCAGTGTGCTTGCTTCAGGCAGATGGAGAGGCAGGTGGGCTGTGTGTACTCTGCACTGAAAATGAAATAAAATTCTGTGCCCAGGCAATCCAGATATTGCACCAAGAAAGACAGAATGCCACAGTCTGGATAAATTATGCAAATTAGGTGTATTTCCGTACATTCTTATTTTGCATAATTTATTTGCTATTTCATTATTTGCATAATTCTGCATAATTTAGTGGTGGGGCAGAGCAAGGAGCTGCAAGCCACTGAAGCTCCCCACCCCCACCCCGATGCTTATTCAGCCACCCTTCTGAGATATCGGCAGGCATTGCCCATATACTTTCAGGCATATTCTTTGTACCCATAAGGGTTAGAGACTTTTTCTTTTTTGCAGAGGGGTTACCTGTGTTAGCCAGTTACAACAAGAACAGCAAGGTCTTTTGGCACCTTAAAGAATAACACATTTATTATGGCATAACCTTTGTGGACTACAGCCCCTTCATCAGATGCCAAAACTTGTTCTTGTTTTCAAAATGAAAGCTGAGATTGATTGATTGATTGATTGATTATATTTATATCCCACCTTTTTTCCTGCAAGGAACCCAAGGTGGCTTGCATAATCCTTCTCCTCCTCTCCATTTTATCCTCACAACAACCCTGTGAGGTAGGTTAGGCTGAGAGTCAGTGACTGGCCCAAAATCACCCAGTGAGTTTCATGGCTGAGCGGGGACTAGAACCTGGATCTCCCGAGTCCCAGTCCAACACTTTCACCACTACGCCACACTGGCTCTGTGGCTGAGTTCTGAACATAATATCACATTTTTTCTCCCACAGAATTGCAACATACGTACATCCCTGATTGTAAGCTCTTTGCAGCAGAGACCTGTGGTCTTTGCTCATGATATTCTGTAGAGCACCATGTACATTGGTGCTTTATAGATACAATACTGAGGCATTTCCTGCTCATTCAAAGAAATCCCCCCCCCCCCCATCTCCATCCTGTGTCTTGAACTAGGGTTTAGTTGACTAGCTTGAAAAGACTTCCTCCTGCCTTTTAGGCAAAATCCATAAACGCTTTCGCTTTAATTTTTTTTAAAAAGTGCCAAACTGGCAATATGTGGTAAATTAGATTCATAGAATTACTGAGCTCCTGCTGAAATCTGCTTTTCATTGCCATATTTAATACTATGTCATCTTTATTCATTGTCACTTTAGAGTCAATTTGAGTCTAACCTTTACAAATGATGGAAAGTGTACTTTTAATAATCTAATATCCTTCATGTGTTGGAGTTGGAGTAGATTTAATCAACCATTCAGCAAAAGGCATGGAAAAAGATACTGCAAAGAATCAAATAACATTTGTAGCCTCCATATCTGGTGGAAGCCTGATAAGGTAGACCTAAATTGTTTTGTAAAAAATATCTCTTTTGAGCTGAACTCCCAGTGGCTAAAACAGTGCTCCTTTTGTGTTCTGTCCTGATTAAAAGCTAACGAAAGAAAACACTCAAATTATATTTTTAAGGGGTTTCTGTCATATACATTCACATTAAGATCAAATTGTTGGGAAATGCTATGTTAGAAAAGCATAAGGGCTGGAGATACTGAACACGTAAGGGACAAAATCATTATCTTGAAAATGCAAAATATTGCAATGAATTCCACTAAATGCATTGTATGGTATGAAAAGTAACCAATTGGGTTATCCGTGCAGATTCTTCCATGAGATTCCACACAGAGAACATTCAAAGTATAATTAGTGTAATAACCGAAGTCATCAATGTGTAGAGTGGATACAGTGCTGGCTTTGGACATGAGAGATGCACAGTGAAATCCATGTTGAACTAGGAATTGATTAGGTGGCCTTGGACAACTTGCTACCATTGATCTTTTTTCTTGGCTTCACAGCTTTTCTCTTCTCCCAGCAGCCCTATGAAATAAATAGTATTGCATATGCCACTTCACTGTATCTCTTGGACCTAGTTCTCACAAAGAGCAGGTGAGGTGGTAAAACTGTTTCTCAGTTATACCACCTCAAACTGCTAGTGGGGAGCTGAATGAGGGCTCCTCAACCCGCCCCAAAAAACACAACACCTTGCATGCAGAAAACTAGAATCTCCAGGAGAAGGCTAGGCAATCCCCCATGCTTTTTAACATCTACAGGTGAGACTGGAGAGGTGCTGAACTGCTGTCTGGATGCATCAATTGGCTGGGTAACGGCTAATAAAACAAAGCTGAATCCCAACAAGATGGTCTGCATAGATGGCTCCCGTAAATGTGGGTAGATGCTTCCCAGGTTTGAGAATAATATGTTATATGTGGGGCTACCCATACAGACAGTTTGGAAGCTTAAATTAATGCAGAATTTGGCAGCTAAGATTCTGAGTGAGTAGTTGGAGCTATATTAAAACAATTCTGAAAGAATTGCATTTGCGGTTACCTATTTGTTTGCGAGCCCAAGTCAAGGTGCTGGTGCTTACCTTTTAAAGCCTTAAATGACTTTGGACCTAAATACTTGAACAGGCACCTCCTCCAATACCAACCTGCTGGTGCATTATGACCATTAGATGAGGCCCTTCTCCGAGTGCCTTTAGTAAGAGACATGTATTATGAAGGCACAAGAGGAGAGGGCCTTTTCGGTGGTGGCAACCCAACTCTGGAATACACTCCCGAGATATATTCACTTGGCATCAACTTTGTATTCTTTTAGGTGCCGAGTTAAAACATTTTCATTTCCCCTGGCACTTTACTCGGTTTGTAACGTGGTGGTGTGGTTTTAGCTGGTTGATGAGATATTTTTATCCCTCTTACTTTTAGTTGGATAGTCTATTGTATTTTTCATGTGCTATTTTATCTTGTACATTGCTTTGGAACCCACTTTGGGTGAAGGGCACTATAGATGTTTAAAAATATATAAATGCTACAAGCTGAGAGCGGAAAAAATACCTTGCAAGAAGAATATATTACCCTTTCAGGGTGGGTCTCCTAGGCTGGATGGAGTGACAACCAGCGTTGATTACTGACTTGAAGAACCTTTGTCATACCCCTGTGGCTACAATTGTGCATTATCAGAGAAGGATGTATCTTACTGCCCACCCCCTTGCTGCACTGATCCCACAGGCTCTGCGGAGTGGTTTGCATGCACAGGTAGATTCCCAGCTTAGTTTGCTCCAAGCCTTCTCAAAATGAAAAATGTCAAGTCGTAAAAAAGGTGTCTGCATATATACTGGCTATGGCTAAAAAAGACCCCCTGCAAGTCAATGTCTCAGTTCTGGTTTCATCAGTCAAGTGTAGCCTTGAACAGGCTGTCAGTTGTGCTGATGGCTCATTCATCTGAAGTGTAAAAGTGAATATGAAATGGAAGCATTTCAAATAAAAGGAAAAAAAGCTGGACCTGACTGCAAGTAGGTGATACAAATCGTAACTTTTGGAAAGGGCATAGGACCATTGAAGACGGCTATTGGTCGATTGCCCCAGAAGAAACATTTATAGCTTGATTATGGGGGGGACGGGGACGGGACAGGACACAGAAAAGGAGGTTAAATGGGATGGAATATGATTCTGTAATCTAGACTGAAACCTGGGGAAATGACAAAATAAAGTCTGACATTCTTGCCAGCACTTTTATGGCAAGGCAGACAGAAAGGGTAGAATATTTACCTTTTTTCTTATTACAGCCAACCAGATTCCAGATACAAGACTTAAGTTCAGCACGATAGATGTGTTTTCCTCACATTTTTTCCCAGATAGCTCATAATGCAAGTATTTCAGCGCTAGCAGTAATTCTTCTTTATCTATATCCACCAAAGCTAGTGTGCTGATGAGCTTATTTTATATTTTGTTAGCGTTTAGAAATCCCTCTTGTCTCGATGTCTCTTCTGCTCTTTTACTCAATGCAGATAAAGAGCAAAGAAGAACATTTTTGGCAAAAAAAGAAAGAAAGAAAAAAGTAAAGGACATGAGAAAGGGCAGCATGTAAGTAGAACAATGTGTAGTGAGTTTGACAGAATATGTGAATTCAAAGTGTTGGTGTGGAAATACTTAACTGGATGGGAAACTTGTGAAATAATTCAGATTTTCTTTTCTTACTATCAAATTAGAAAATCAACTACAGTCATGCCTTGGATTGAGAGCATAATTCGTTCCGGAAACGTGCTTGTAATCCAAAACACTCTTATATCAAAATGCACCCCCCCCAAAAAAATTTGTACAGAGATTTTTATTTTAAGCCGTAGTACAGTACTTGTATTGCAAGACGTCGCTTGTATATCAAGTAAAAAAAAATTAAATAAATATTTAAAAATTTGCTTGTCTTGCAAAACGCTCTCAAACCAAGTTACTTGCAATCCAAGGTATTACTGTATAACAAAAGAGGCAATAGTACATGTAGTGTTTCTATTCAGAGACCTGGGGCATGATGTCTGTTGACATTCCCTTGCAGCTTTCTCTGCTATAATGTGGATTAGAGAAACAAAATTTTTTAGTCAAAGAGCTGTCGGGTCCTTTCAGCCCATAGTCTTGGTTCAATGTGATGCTGTTTGCGTTCTTGAGAAGCCAGGGTTTTGAGCACAGATGTGTGCTACTAAACATGCGGTGATGCAGGGAGCCATGAAGCACATGATCTTAACTAAATTATCACTGGGCTTTCAATAACTAATACATTTTTGTAGTCACAGCAAAGCTTTACTTCTTGATGTAAGATGTAAGAAAATCTTAGGTATCTTCTGATGGTCCTTGGGCCTTACCCTACAATGACATCTGTGCACTTCCTTTACTTTATGCCTTAGAATGAACGTTCTGATCTTGTTGAATGCAAAAGGTCTTGACAGAGATCTCTAGTTCCTGGGCCATCACATTAATTGTATTGCACATTTTGATGGCTAATGGTTGGTTGGCAGATGGCTGGACATCACTTGATAATTTAACACTTGGTGTCTCTCGGCTGAATGTGTGAGCATTCTCCACTGAAAAGTTTTGGTTTGAGTTGTGTTCTGAACATGCACGTGTGAGCCAGCCCTGACTGCCCTGGCCAGAATCCATCATTTTGCTTGAATGACAGGATATTCTCCTCCTCACCTCGCTCCTGCACCCCCTGCAAATCTGTTCCCCAACCCTCCAGAGCATATTTTGCGGGTGTGGGGGGGGCTGCAAGAAAGAGTTGGAATCACCCCTCTCGGTTTTGCTGATGGAAGCAATTCTGTCAGTGGAACAACTCGATTCTAACCCCTGTAATTCAGTCGGTCAGTATCTAGTTGAAGTAACTAAAAATATTTATCTACCGTAAGTAACTGTGTGTCTCTGGACAACATGATACATTTTCCTTCTGAATTCTTGCTGAATTGTTCCATGTACCTGGAATGCACATGTAATCTTACATAGTAGGTGAAGCTGGCCCAGTAAAAAGTGCCCTCTTGGAAATTGTGAGCGCCTGATACAGCACATAAGCTTGTTAGGGGTGGGGGGTGAGAAGTAAAGTGCTGAACCAGAACTTGCTGGGCTAGCCTGCAACTCATCCCAGTAATTCAGAAAAGAGGGACCTATTTTTGGTGATTTATGCCAGATGTTCAGCAAGTGTTGAAAATTTGTTTATTTAGAAAGCAAGGACATTAGAGGCTGCTTTCAGGTGAGTGTATGCCATAAATAACCTCACAGTTGAAGACAGGTTGTCTGTATTTCTTTTATAGGAATTTTAATTACCCCCAAGGGAGAATCTGCTTATAGGCAAGCAGTAAAGCATTAATATTTGCTGGGCTATTAAAAGCAATGACATACGATACCGCTCTTCTTTGTCTATCAGAAAATATCCACTAACCTGTAATGTGGTTTGCTTGGTTCACTGAAAGGGCTTCCTCTGTTTGGAAAGGAGTGCAAGCAGTTTGCTGAAGTACAGCCTTCCCACTAAAACCTGAAAGGCAAGGGAGTTGGCAGGCAAAAACTGGTTCCAGCAGTTTCTTTGGGAAACGTCCAGTGCAGGTTTGACGATGCATGTTTACTCAAAAGTAAGTCCCATTGGTATAATGTGATATGGGAAATTGCATTAATTGAAAAATTAACTCAAAAATTGAGAACTGCAGGAGGAAAAAAGAAAACAAACTCCTTTGAAGCAGAATGGTGGCCTTTTGTCCAATTCTCATACAGAACATCTACAACAAAAATACCTCAAGCCTTGCAGCACATGTGGATGCAATAAACTTACATAAGACACAACAGAATGGCTGAAAAAGAAACTACAAGAGAACAAGGACAATTCACCTAACATCAGTTCATCATACCTCAAATACTTACTGTGGAGAAAGGCTGAGCACACAGTGACATGAACCCTGACATAGTTTCCCCTTGGCAACCCCACATAGTTTCCCTTGACAACCCTTTCTGCATAATCCCCATGGGGGGGACGGGACATGACATTACAGGAGATGCAATTCTGGCCAGACAGGTAATATGTGACCCCATCTGCATACCCTCAATAGGGCACATCTGCCCCAATCCAAAAGAAGAAGCATGAATAGGGCACATCTGCCCCAATCCACAAGAAGAAGCAGGTGAGAGGCAGTCTCAAAGAGCTGTTAAGTATTCCCCAAAGGGCACCGGTAAATCCAAGGCACCACCTTTTCCTGGGCAGGAATAAGCCCACCTGATCATCAAGGGGAGGGAGGGGGCGTACAGGGTAGAAAATCCCTCTGCCAGTCCCAAGGAGTTGTTGGGAACATGGATGGACTGTCAACTTCCAAGTCCAGCCTCGGCTGGGGCCAAGCAGTTCTTTTCCCTGAGCGCGGACATTACTGCAATACGCTATGCCTGTAGATTGAAGTCTTCCGCCTATTCAGGTCACGACCTGGTTTTGTTTATGTTGTAACATTCCTGGAAGTCTATTAGTTCCGCTCCATTAACCTCAGCGTAAATAAAAGTCTATTCTTTGGTGGTCTAAATACGGCTACATGTGATATTTAGGTTGCGGTTGGGTTTAAATCGCTTGATATCCCTTTGGAGGGCAATATCTCAGTGCCGGTTAACCCGTTAAGTGCCAAAGACCTGGTTGTTGGTCTTCCACATGGTGGTAGAGGTGGGATCACATTGTAATTGTAGTTAGCGGATGGAAGTACCAGAGACCAGGGGAGGCTAGCTGATTGCAGGAAAAGAGTAGTCAGCGGACCATAGACTGGACATGAGTAGCCCAAGTGAGGAACAGCTGGTGGTCACACCAAAAACTCCCAGTGTGAAGGACCACGTCTCCAAGATGGAGTGGAGGGTGCAGCGGGCAGAGGCAGAAGCTGTCCGGATCGGGGAGGGAGCTGTCGCGCTCCTGTAGTCCGGAGGGGGACCCAGCCAGTGGGCCCCCCTCAATTCGATCAGCAGCTCGGGAGGTGGGGACGGCGGCGAAGGCACCGTCTGGGGGAAGACCCAGAGGACGGAGCGGCTGGCGGAGCCCCGGGTGGGGAAAATGAAGAGGAGCTCTCCCCCCAGATGAGTTGGCGCCAAACCAGAGCAGTGATGAGGCATCAGCAGGAGATGCTCTGGCTAAAGCTAGAACTGGCCAGGGTGAATGTGGGTAGCGGAGGGGGGGGGACAACCAGCTCCAACCCCCCAGCCCCCTAAATGGGACAGGAAGCAATTCCCAATGTATAAACCCAGGCAAGATGTGCTGATCTTTTTTACGCTGTTCAAGGCAGCCTGCCAAGAGCAGCAGGTGCCGGACAATCTACCGATGTCTGCCTTGCGGACTCAGGTCAGCGGGGAGCTGGCCGATCTCCTGGGAATCCACACCCAAACTGCCCCATTGGACTATGATGCTTTTAAGGAAGCCGTGAGGCAGCGCTTTGCGCTCACGGCCGAACATTGCCGCCTCAAGTTCAGGCAGAGGCGGCCACTGCCAGGAGAGACTTATGCGTCTTGGATAGCGCAGCTGGGGCAGATTTGGGATGCATGGATCGGGGCCACCGGGAAGAGTAGTGTGGCTGAGTTGAGGGATCTCATGATCCAAGAGTAGTTCTTCTCCACCATCCCGGACAACTTGGCCACTGCTGTTCGGGATCGGGGTCCCCCCGCCTGTCGAGAAGTAGGCAAATTGGCTGACCAGATGGGGCTGTATTGCCAACCCAAGGCAAATCGGGTGAGCACCCCTAACTCAGGTGGGGGGAAGGGGGGCACGGAGAAAGGCGCTCCCAAGCCTAGAGAAGAAGCCCCTGCCAAGCCCAAGGAGACCTCCAACCCTAGCTCCAGTGGGTGCTTCTACTGCAAGGAGCCCGGGCATATCAAGCGGAATTGCTCCAAACTCCTGACCAAATCCCGAAACCCCCGCCCTTCCTCTGGGAAGGTAGGGCAGGTCGTCGCTCCTACGTTCAGCCATCCGGAGGACAGCGGAGAGGAGAGGCAGTCCACCTCATCGCAAGAAGAGGACTCGGACGATCTGGACCAGACCCAATGCGGCGGGGGACAGAACTCCTTTGGAGCCACCTCTCAAGCATCTCTCCTGCGGATCGTATCCCCGGAACACATGTGCTGGAGCCAGAACCAATTCTGTGAGTCCATTTGTGTGAACAATGTTCCCCATGTGGGTTATAGAGACACGGGGGCTGATGTGACTGCCCTTCCCCGGGGTAGTGTGAATAAAGCCCAGTTTTTGCAGGGACGCACGCACCTGCGCTATAAAACCTTATAACTCCCCAGACATAGATGTTCCCCTGGCACGAGTGTGGGTGAAGTACAGAGGATGGGAGGGGGAGATGGACGTCACATGGACAGAAGGAGTGGGGGGGTCATAATAGGAAATGACCTAGCATTCCAGGTGGCTAAGATGGGAGTCCTGACCCGTAGTCTGGCCAAGCAAGGGGCTTCCCGCTGAGCCGATAAAACCCTGACCCCCACTCCCTGCTCCGGTAAAGGGGCCAAAGCGGCCAAGGAGCCAGGCAACCGCCCAAGCCCCCCTCCCCAAGCCCCCACCCCAAGCCCCCACCGGTGCAGAACAAGCGGGTCCAAAACAAGGGGAGAGGTTTGCCCCAATGGCAAGGGATTTTGGGACCCAAACCCCCTTTCAGGAAGAGCAACAGCGGGACCCTTCGCTACAGGAATGTTGAGCCAAGGCCGGTCGTGCTCCGGGACTGGCAAGCCAACCTACCCAGTTCTTGTGGGATGCCGGGACTCTGTACCGGGAATTCATCCCTAACGGGGGGTCTAGTCCAGAACAGAAAAGGAGACAGTTGGTGGTGCCCAAGAAGTACTGCCAAGCCGTACTACAGTTGGCCCGTGATGTAGCCTGGGGAGGGCATCTTGGGCAGAAGCGGACTTTGGCCAGAGTGATTGAAGGCTTTTACTGGCCCATGGTGGCGAATGAGGTCAGGGTATTGCTGGTCCTGTGATGTCTGCCAGAGGGTGGGGCATAACCGGGACCACCCGAAGGCTCCCCTACAACCCTGCCTGTGGTTGGTACCCCCTTCAAGAGGATAGGGTTGGATATCCTGGGTCCCCTGAATCCTCCCACCAAGACTGGGAAAAAGTTCGTACTGACTGCTATTGACTTTGCCACTCACTATGCCGAGGCTTTTGCGTTAGCCTCCATCTCTGCAACCAGTCTGGCTAAGACTCTCCTTTCTCTTTTCGCCCGCCTAGGAATGCTCCACACGGTTGTTTCGGACTGTGGCATGGGGTTCGTGTCCAAACTGTTTAAGAAAATGTGGGAGTTGGGTGGCGTGGAACACTTGACCTCGGTGCCATACCACCACGAGACTAATGGGCTGGTTGAGAGGTTTAATCAAACGTTGGGGGAAATTTTCCGTGCCTACGCGGCTAAGCATCCCGGGACCTGGGACCAGGCTCTCCCCTACTTGTTGTTTGCCTATAGAGACTCACCCCAAGAGAGCCTAGGCTTCTCCCTGATTGAACTGATGTTTGGGCGGCAGCTGCTAGGACCTTTAGCTTTGTTGCGGGCGGAGTGGGAGTGGGCTGTGGCTGATCCTCCCTTGCCCGTCCATGCGTTCATGCAGCAGCTCCAGGACACTCTCCGAGAAGTACGGGAGACCACCCAGCAACATCTAAAGGCGGCACAGCAACGACAAAGCGAGTGGTACAACCGAACCGCAGTACCACGGACTTTTGAGGTGGGCGACCAAGTATTGGTACTGAGACCCACACGGACTGATAAATTGTGTTTAAAGTGGGAGGGTCCGGGAAGGGTGGTGGGGAAAGCTGGGAAGGTGAATTATCAAGTGGTCTTTCCAGGGCAACCTGGGATGCAAAAGTTGTATCATGTAAATATGTTGAAATTGTATGTGGAAAGACCAGCTGATATCAGGTATGTAAAAGAATGTGATGATAGGGATTTTGCCGAAGGTGACCTGCTGGGGGAATGGGGGAAGGGAGGAGGGTTGGAGGAAATTGAGTTGTCCCTCTCCCTTTTGGAAAGCCAAAAAGCCCAAGTGACCCAGGTCCTGGAAGACTTTCAGCCCATGTTCTCCGACTGCCTGGGCTGGACTACCCTAGTGCAACACACGATCCTGACGGGGGACAGCCCCCCTCTGCAGTCCCTTCCATACCAAGCAGTGGGTCCCCATGCCCAAGTCATTGCAGAAGAGGTCCAAGCTATGCTTGACCTCGGAGTCATTGTTCCCAGTTCCAGTCCCTGGTCTTCCCCAATTGTGCTGGTGACTAAAAAGGATGGGGGAGTCTGTTTTTGTGTAGACTACCGCAAAATCAACAAGGTGACCGACCCCGACCCCATCCCAAACATGGATGTCTTGTTGGAAAGGTTGGGGGGGGCGGTAAAGTACATCACCACTTTAGACTTAACCAAGGGATACTGGCAGGTTCTGCTAGATCCTGATGCCACGCTGAAGTCTGCATTTGTCACCCATTTAGGGCTGTTCCAATTCACCACATTGCCATTCGGAGTCCAGAACGGTCCGGATACCTTCCAAAGGCTGGTGAATGGGATGCTAAATGGGTTGGGGGAGTTTGCGTGTGCATATCTGGGTGATATTGCCATTTTTAGCTCCACCTGGGAGCAGCACCTACAACATGTCCGCCAAGTGTTTCAGAGGATTCCAGAGGCAGGGTTGACTGTGAAGGTGAAGAAATGTCAGGTCAGGCTGTGGGCGGTGGAGTACCTGGGACATAGAGTAGGGGGGGTAGCATCAAGCCTCTAGAAGCCAAGGTTGAATCGGTCCGCACCTGGCCCCGACCGACAACCAAGAAACAAATGCAAGCATTTCTCGGGCTAGCCGGCTATTACCGTAAGTTCGTGCCCCACTTTAGCCAGCTAGCCGCCCCTCTCACTGATCTGTGCAAGAAACGGCAGCCGCTTAAAGTCCAGTGGTCAAGCGCCTGCCAAACTGCCTTTGATGGGTTAAAAGCCTGCCTCATGGCAGCTCCCATCTTGCAAGCGCCTGATTTCGAGTCCCCTTTTGTGCTCCAGACTGATGCTTCAGAGGCGGGGATGGGGGCTGTTTTGCTACAAGAGCAGGTAGGGCAAGGGCTGTGCCCTGTCACCTACCTGAGTAAAAAACTTCTGCCCAGGGAACGCAATCTAGCCACGGTAGAGAAAGAATGCCTAGCTGTAGTGTGGGCAGTGACCAAGCTTTGCCCCTACCTTTGGGGGTGACGGTTCTTGCTGCAAACCAATAATTCCCCCTTGTGCTGGTTTGACCGGGTCAAAGGATCCAACCAGAAGCTACTGCGATGGAGTCTAGCCTTGCAAGATTTTGATTTTTCTGTAGAACACATTAGGGGCAAGGACAGCATTCTGGCGGATGGGTTATCCAGGCCTTTCTCATCAGGAGAATGTTATGTGAACATTGTTTAACCCTCGCATAACGCATGCTCACCGGATTCACACAACATGACGACCCCCAAGTGGGGGTTGCATATTCAAAATGGCAGCCGCACACACCGCAGTTTCACTGTGTCGTGTGATCAGGGCATGTTGTCATGAGCTGTAACTATGCAGCGGCCTGTGGGGCCTGGCCTCTTGGGGGATTTTAGGCCCTGAATGTTCAGCTGCTGTTAAAACCAACCAACCAAACAAATGAAATATCTACCGCTTTTATTTAGTGAGAGAAACATGCAGGCACTATTTCTACACAGTTGATCAGTAAATAGTGCTTTCAGTGTCCTGCCCAAGTGGTACTTGGCTGAGCTGAGATAGTAGGCGGGGAGCTGCAGCCCCCTTAGCCAAGGCCTTAATCGAGCTGTGTGGGGTGAGGGCTGAAATCCAAAATGTTTAGCTTGTTTTGATTTGTCAGCTTAAAAAGAGGCTCAAATTTACTTCAGTAAGGCTTAAATGTGAAAAAACCCCAAGCTGCTCTTTTTGTCAAGAACTCTGTAGGTGGTTCGTACTCTTAAGAAGACTAAAGTGGTGGTGTTAGATTTCCAAAATGTGTTGACTGTGGTGATTCTGAATGGAACCTATTCTGCTAAATGTGCCATCTCATCAATATGTGAATGTTGTATGTGTCTGCAGTTGCATGTCTTGAGTACATTGTGCAGATAACACCTAGAAATATTACTGCTGTGATGTTTGCCCATGCATAAAATATCTACCATTTTCTCCTCTCAAGCTGCTATAATGAGCCTGTATTAGATTCCCACTGTAACGTTGTTATGGATCCTCTTTAGTCAACCATTTTTAAAAGGGAAAAATATTTTAAACTGATAGTACTTTTAGGGCGCAATCCTGTGCCCTCCCGACCTTGTCTGGGGGGGCGGGGGCATAGGATAGGTTGGAGTCCCTTCTCTGTCCTCGGAAATGACTTCTGAAGTCGCACTGGGGACTCTGCCCGCGGAGTGCCCTCCCCCCACCCTCGCAGCTGGCATGGTTCTTTCCACACTGACTGGGCTTCGAAGATGGAAGACTGTCCTCAGAACTGGCGTGGGGGAGGCGTTCCTGGGGGCAGGGAGGGGAGGAGCAAGGCAACACTGTCCAGGCGGTGCCTCAGCCTCTCCTCCTCGCAAGGAGGGGAAAAACATTTAGATGGCTGAAATCAGCCATCTAAATGTTTTTGAAGGCAGGGGGAGCGCATGTTGGAATCTGAGACTGGGGGAAAAACAGAGTCAGAAACCCTGTTCCCCAGCAGCAGCAGATGCAGCAGTGGTGTGACAGTGGCGTTAGTGGCGAAAGGCTAGTCCAGTAGGTAAAACAAAACCCAAGTCAGTTTTCTTAGAAAAGGTTTACTAAAAAACTAAGACTTGAAAAACAAAATACAGGAACACAAGCATGTACAGAGTGCTATATACAAAATACCAGAGAACAGTATGTTAGACCCAAAAAAGAAAAACTGTCTGAACATACACAACTTTCTCTTATCAAAACAGTGCTTACTCATAAATTCTAATATCCAATGCCTTACTCTCAACGCCCACCGTCCAACGCCCAACCAACCAACCAACAAGAACACACACACACTGTTCACCTTAAATACAAATCTGTACAGGCACACCCATTGTATGAGGTCATGCCACCTGCATACAATTGACCTTGGAGCCACCAAGAAAAAACTGTAATATCGTTTTATTGTGCCAAAGGTGAATTACCTCATTGCAAGACCTTGGACAGAACTGCCTGTTGCTAAGGCAGACTTTCTTGCCCGAAGGCAAACCAGAATATTTGGCTCCATATTCTGACAGCGCAGAGGCAATCCTAGCTGCTGCGCTCCTCCTGCCTTCCATTGGATGCCCATAATCCTCCGACTTCGGAGGGTTATGGGCACCCGCATTAGATGGGGCTGCCCATGCTTTAAACAGTTTGATTCCTTAAAACCTAGTTTCTCAGCCTATTTGTGGATATAATAAATAAAATGCTTAGGCTATATATTGACCTGGTTCGCATGTAATGCTAACCCATGGTTTCTTTAAAACATGGTTTGTTGCCCTACCCAGGGTTTGTCTGGTTTGTCTGATGATCAAACAAGCCATGGTTTGTTTTCTCAGTCCCTGGGTTGTTTGTTTCCCTCCTCCTTCACCTGCTCCCTCCCTGTTCTCCCAACTTGCCTTTGCGGCACTGCAGTACTGGCATGTAAAGAGGCTGGTTGTAGTATTTTTTTACTACTCTTGCTTGCTGTCTCTGTAGCCTGGCAAAACAACTCATGAAAAACCCACAAATCTGGGTTCACACGTAACGACAACCCATGATTTAAACAACCCACAGTTTACCACCCAACAATAAACCATGGTTTCTCCTCATGGCTTGTTCATGATTAACACCCCATACTTAACTCATAGTTCTGGATTCACATGTAATGGCAACCCACGATTGAACAAACCATGGTTAATTAAACCATGGGTTGTCATTATGTACAAAGCAGGTCATTCTTGACATTATTTCTAAATACAGTGGAAATCTTGCTGGCTGAGGATTTTAATTTTTTTTAGGGTGTGATGCCATTCATGCTATCAGCAATTATGTGAAGCTTTTTTTCAGTGTAATTGCAGATTGAAGGGGCTTTAACTCTTTGCCCCCCTGCTATAGTTCCAATCTGGGTCAGGGGCCCAGAACCTGCTATTTGCATTGGAAGGAAAGCTTCTATTGGCATGAATGGGACCTTTGCTTCCAATGCAAATAGGAGGCATGGGGCCCCAGAGCAAGACTGCAGCAGTGGGGAAAGGGTTAAAGGCCCTTTCTCAGAGTCCCAGTCTGTATCAGCTTCCTTGTAGTTACGATTTACTTAAAATAATAATAATCCATTCACACAATTGCTATCTGAATGGTGCCTGTATAGTTTGGCCCTGAGGTAAAGATTTTTAAGGAAAAAATGTGAATATCGTATCAGTATTAGAGGAGTTTCAAGTTGAGAAAATATACCCCCCCCCATACCTACATATCTTTTCAGCTAGCTAGTTCCAAGCTAGTTTTTAGATTTTTGGCCATTGTGAAGCATGCCTCAGTGGGCTTATTGTCACCTAGCCTTATTTTCAGAATCTTAATTGCAGTATAAGTATCTTGTTCTCAGTGACCATTCTGGTTTTGAAGATGTTCTATAGCTTTTGGGTTTAGATGGGGAAGATAAACTGTAAATTCTCTTGTGGGTTAGCAGGAACTCATGTTGCCTCTTGCTGGGTTCAGAAAGGCACATTTTTTTGCCCTGCTAAGCATGAATTGTTCAAGAAGGCATTTCATCTAGCAAAGGATTATGTGACAAATGAGGTGCGCCACCATTTTTATTGCCAACATTTCCTATTTTAAGCAGTTGCTCTTTAAGCTTCTTTAAAACATGCATCTTGGCAAATAGTATGCAATGATGGTCTCCCTCTATTTCTGTGGCATCAAAAGCCACCTCTGGTTCTTGGTAAAAACAAAAACAAAACATAATTACTTTGCTTTGTATCTGTTCCGGTAAATGCTGTTTTATTCCTACAGAGAATTGTATTTCACTTTGGCTCAGTTTCTAAAGAAATGCTTTTTGAAAATGAATTTCCTTTTGAAAAGTATCCACAAAATATCATTAAGTTTCTCAGTAAGCAAATTTTAAGTAGACGTCTAGGGGGCTTCTTTTTCTTGTCAAATGCAGAAAGAGATACAATATAATCTGGCCTTGGATGCCACTATCTTTATAGCAAATGATGAAACTCTATTGCAGTGATGGCGAACCTTTTTGAGCCCGAGTGCCCAAACTGCAACACAAAACCAACTTATTTACCATTTCAAAGTGCCAACACTGCAATTAAACCTGAATACCGAGGTTTTAGTTTTAGAAAAACAACTCATACAGTTGTCCAAACTAATTAACATCTTTTGTCTTAAAAGAAAAACACAGTAACAGAGCTTTCAATGATACAAACAGTTTTTTTGTTGGAAAAAAAACAACTCAAAAAATTATTATAGTACTACATTGTACACATAGCCTGAAGGGAATTTATACAAACTTTTTAAATAATTAGGCACATGTATTTTTGGATAAGGGATTCTCAACTTGTAATATGATTATATGCCAGACTGAAATTGTATGGGGCAAGCTTTACCCTGGGTCCTTTCCCTGCTTCTACAGGTGTCGGATTAGTAAAAGTAAAAGTCAACCTGTACTAGGATGAGCAAGAGAAACAAGAAAACTAAACGTGCTTAACACATTTTAAACACTTTATATCTTGGACTGCAAACACTGCATTAGGTAAAAGTTTGCATTGGGCATGCATTTGCACAATTAATGTGATTTTTGCTATTGCATGCATGCTGATAATTTGTCAAACCTTGGCTCATACTCCGTTAGTTTGAGAGCAACACATGCAGCATTCAGGTCAACTGTTAGGGCTTTACATCCAAGCCATGCTCTGTGCATCAAAATCTTTTAAATGTGATAACAATGTAGAAAAGAATTCTGTAACAGGAATTCTAGAATAAAATCATTCTGTTCCACACTGTGAGAAAGAACAAAATTATTAGTGTTTTGCAGAAGGGGACGGTCTTTTCGCGATCTGGTGACCAATGGCTCGAGTGTCCACAGAGAGGTCCCTGCGTGCCAGCTGTGGCACCCGTGCCATAGGTTCACCATCACTGCTCTATTGTAATGTATTTCAGGTTTACACAGCTGGATTAACAGCTTTATTGAAAAGAGTTGGTTGATCTGTTAGAAACTTAGACTTCCAGTAAGTCAGTTGATAAATACAGCTGTCCTTTAAACATCCATCATTTTCATTTGGTCAAAATTCATTTCCCCCCTGCCACCATAGCTTGATTGTACAATTTTAGAAATATTTCCTGTAGTTTAGAGCTTGACCTCTGGACTTATTTTTGTAATCCATAAAATCAGTGCTAGCCAAGCACAATGCTTACCTTGGGTAGGAGGGGGAAATAGAGCAAATCTTGGAACCGGTTATCTTTCTACCTCTCGAAAGTCCTAAAGTGTTTGTTGGTGAATGAATTACTGAGAGATGACCAAGAGGCAAACCAGAATTTTCAAATAGAATTTTAAATATTGGCCAGAAAGTTTTAAAGATTTTAGAGGTCTTTCTTTATTCTATGTTAATGAACAGGTGGCTCTGATGAATATTTGGTTCAGCTATGTGCAGGATTTTCCATATTCTTTGATAAGAACTGCACTGCATGCACATCTGGAGATGCATGTATATGCATGAGCTATATTCCTGTCATAGACTGTCTTGTTAATTGCTGTAAACCGCCCAGAGGGCTTCAGCTATTGGGCGGTATAAAAATGAAATAAATAAATAAATAAAAGAGTGGGGGCTCCATGTGTGAGACAATGGATCGCACAAAGTATGTCTTTAAATTAATGAATTTAACCTGCCAGCTGTCAGTAATGGAACCATTCTAGGATAGGCAAGGAGAGGCAGTATTTCTTTGAACTGGGTGGTGGTGGTGAAGGAGGATCAAAGTACAGATGTCTCATATCTGGTTTTAAATTGTGTTCCAAACAGGGTAGAAACCCACCATATTGGCCTAGTGAAGTGAGTCACACTTGTGAATGGTGCTGGGTTAGATGCCTGTGGACATGGTGACAGGATGTAGTGATGGCCACCAAATTGGACGGCTTTGTAGGGGGATTGGACAAATTCATGGAGGAGGAGAAGAAGGCTATCAATGGCTACTCATTCTGATGGCTATATGCTACCTCCAGTATCAGAGGCATTATGCCTATGTATACCAGTTGCTGGGGAACATGGGTGGGAGGGTGCTGTTGCACTCAAGTCCTGCTTCTGGGTTGAACATAAGAAGAGCCATGCTGGATCAGACCAAGGGTCCATCTAGTCTAGCATTCTGTTCACACAGTGGCCAACCAGCTGTCCATGGGATCCCACAAGCAGGACATGAGTGCAATAGCACCTTCCTGTCCATGTTCCCCAGCAGCTGGAGTACATAGGCATGCTGCCTCTGATACTGGAGGAAGCATAGAGCCAATCAGGACTAGTAGCCATTGATAGCCTTCTGCTCCATGAATTTGTCCAATACCCTTTTAAAGCTGTCCAAATTAGTGGCCATTAGTGGTTTCCTATGGGCAGCTCGTCAGCTGCTGTGTGAACAGAATGCTGGATTAAATGGACCCTTGGTCTGATCTTGCATCAGGGTTCTTCTTATGTCTCCTTAATTAAGAAGGTCTCCTTAATACCTTGCCTTAGTTTCCATGTCTAAATGCTGAGCTTGCTAATTTTAGAAATATGAGGGGAGATGTCTCTTTTGCATATCTACTCCTCTTGGTCTTCCTCCCTGCTCTTTTACAGCAGGGGAGGGCAACCTGTGGCGCCACAGGCATAATCCAGCCTGTGGAGGTTGCCCATCCAGCACGCAGAGGCTTGGGCTCTCTATGGACTTCTCTCCTCCCAAAGCTCCCCCCTGAATCTCTGCCCCCTGGCCTGGGGGCTTGTGGAGGTGGTGGTAGAGAGAGGAATCCCTTTGTTATCTGCGATCTGTGATTGAAGATAACAAGGGTATAGTGGAGCCTCAGCTCTGTCTGGACCACATCCTTTACCCAGTGGTAGAAGACATGGGGCAGGTGAAGCTGGTTCCCAGTGGCTGCATTGGAAAGATTATCTTCCCAATGTGGCTGCCAGGAACCAAAGGCATCACCTGCCCTGCATCTTCTCCTCAGAGGGAATAGGCAGGGAAGCTGGTTCCTGGCAGCTACATTGGGAGCATGATCCTCATGATGCAGTTGGTGGGAACTAGATGACTTCAGAGAATGTGGCCTCACCCTTGGTCATGCCCTTTGACATCATATGGCCCACAGAGGGCTGGACGGACGGTCATCCCCCCCCTCCCCCTGGATTGCTTGCTCCTGTTTTACATCTTTTTAAAGGACTCCCTAAACCCTAGTTCCTATCAACAGGTACACGTCCAGAATCATAAGCACAAGGATGTCTAGATCTGACAAAACAATGGTATGTGATGTGTCAGCCACCTGCACACACTGGGTGCCTATTGATGATGTTGGGCCTGTGCGTGTTTGTTACCAAGAGCCCAACCCCGTGAATCCTGAGTTGCTTACCACCACAATCATATCACGTTAATATTGCCAGTGACATAGCTTAAATAAAAATGTGCCAGTATGGGACATACTTTGATTATTTCCTTACTTCATTTTCTTGGGAAAAAAATATTCATGGAAAAATATATTGGAGAAAATATTTTCCAGTCCCAAGATCCAGCCCTTACTATTTGAAATGAGACAATGAATTATAAAATCAATTTATACACTGACAAGTGTTATAGAAATACAACAGTTTAGGAAATCCTGTGTGCATTTCATCAAGATTTGTAAGTTACTATAAAGGCATGAGCTTTATTCCCCTTTTAGGTATATGGCATGTTCTTAATTATTCAGATGATATCGCAATTGAGCAGTACTAATATAGTCACACTATTTCAGCAGAGCTCTGCATGCCTCTCCACTTTGCATGCCACAGTTAAGCAAGAATAGGCTGTCTGATCTCTTTATCATAGGAGGAGCCGTGCTGGATTGACCCAATGGTCCATAGAGTCCAGTGCTTGCAAGTAGGCGATGAAGACACGAAGCAACACTCCTTCCTTGTTGTTTCCCCCCAGAATCTAGTATGCAAAGGCATCATGTCTCTGAAGATTTGTTTGAAACTGATCCATTGCAAAGGTTATTGCATGCTTTTGCAATGGCTACTGTTTCAGCATGAAATCTGCGAGTAGATGTCCAGTCTGTGTGCCCGATCACAGCTGTAGTGCTCTAGCTGGACTATAGTGCTCCCCTCACTCCAGGAAAGCATTTGTAGAAAGCTGACTGATTGAGCAACAAAATTGTCCACCTTTGTGATTTGATTTTTTTAAAAGCTGGACAAGTGTAGTTAAAACTTACAATTCAGCAGCTGTTTTTTTTTTAATCTTTACCTTTTGTACATCCTCCAACTTTGAAGAAAGCACATTAAAGCTGTGCAGTCTCAGCAAATCCTTATCAGATGGTACGCTTCTCTCAGCATAATGAGATGAACAGCAGCAGTGCTTGTCTGTTGATGGCTTTTGAAAGTCAGATAAACACACACACACCCCTCCCAGTCTTTTCATACTTCAGCTGTGTTTCTTGTAATGTATGCATGCTTCTCCACAATTATTGAAGGAAGTATTTGGAGCTCCTGATGTCCAGCAGATCCTGCTGAGGGTGGCTCCAAGAAAGTGTAGATATGGAATTTTACTTTCTGTGCCATCAACTTCTGCACAACCTTTTGAGTGTCAGATTTCCTGGCACTTTCACAGGAGGAATATCTTTGCAGTCTGAACAGGAAATGAGTGAGGGACATATCTGCACTACAACCTTGTATCCATTTTATGCCACTTTGATGGTTATGACTTTCCCTGTAGCTCAGTGATAAACTACCAGCTTTGCATGTGAAAGGTCCCAGGTTCAGAAAGCAGTATTTGGTTACATGGATCAGAGGTCAGACTTGGTATAAGGTAGCTCTGTATCCATTGTCCTATACTCTTGGTGCCTTACATTAATTAAAGCCAGGTTAAATGTGGTCAAAGTCTTAGGTTCTAATTGAAGACTCAGAAGGAGAATTCCTTTAAATGGATCTTCTGTCCCAGAGCATTGATGATTGATAGCATGAGAGGAGGCTCTCATTTAGAGCATACGGTAAGTTGGGACAAGCAGAACTCTGTGGTATAGGCATGACTTCCTGGAGTAGCTTGCAGATCTGCTAGGCAGCCATGCTGTGTGTTTTTTCTGAGCTGCTACACACATTGCTATAATAGCCTAGTCATGGAACACAGACATCAGTATGAGTCACTGTTACCTATATTAAGGATTCTTAAACTAGACATGCAGTGTTCTGCATTAACAGAACTATGTAACACCTAGTGAGTGCCTATGGGAACCATTCATTGCATAGGGTGTCTTTCGATTAGTATTCCCCAGTCTTTTGATATCTTGGACAAAAGTTTTTATTTTTCCTAGATTGAGGGGAGGGAAACATTTGTGATGAGTCTACTATAGTAACCTAGGAATACTTGATTGATTGATTGATTGATTGTTAACATTTATATGTTAACATGTATATACTGCCTTATAGGCTAAAAAGCCATCAAGTTGGTGTACAACAGTTTAAAACAATAGAACCTTGCAACCATAAAATCAATAACATTAAAAGCAGTAAAAGAGAGCTTCAGCTATTGGGCAGTATAGCAATGTAATAAATAAATAAATACATTGCACATAGGGTTGTATATACAACATATATACATATACAGTAATACCTTGGATTGCAAGTCACTTGGTCTGAGAGCGTTTTGCAAGACAAGCAAAAATTTTTTAAAAAAATTGACTTGATAAACGAGCAAGGTCTTGCAAGACAAGTAGTCGTAGGGATGTAACCACTCGCCTCGAGCGGGTGTAGCGGGCCGAAAAGATCCTATTAAGCAAACTCATCTTCAGTCATTTCTTAAGGAACATCTACCTACGGAACCTCCTGATAACATTGAGGACCATTGGTCTAAGCTGAAAACCTCCATTACTGCAGCTTGTGAACGAACTATTGGATATGAAACTAAGAAACATCAGGATTGGTTTGATGAAAATGATAATGAGATTAAATATATAATTGACCAAAAAAGGAAAGCCTTCCAAATATGGCAAAATGATATTAACTGCACTGCCAAGAAAAAAATTATGCCAGTGCAAAGGCTGAGGTCCAAAGAAGAACAAGAGAACTTACGCTGGCTCAGCTTGTTTGAGCGTGGAAAGCTAAGCAGGGTCAGGCCTGGTTATTACTTGGATGGGAGACCCCTCCTCTAGTTTCCTGCATTGAGCAGGGGGTTGGACTCGATAGCCTTGTAGGCTCCTTCCAACTCTATATATCTATGAAATAAGAACGCTTGGTGGAAAAAGAAAGCTCAATAAATTCAACAACTTGCAGAATCTCATGATGCACGGGGCTTTTTTAAGGCCACAAGGGCTATTTATGGACCAAAAACCTATGGTACAAACCCTTTACAATCAAAAGATGGCACCAAACTCTTAAAAGACAAAGAGTCTATTGCACTGCGTTGGAAAGAGCATTATTATGATCTTTTAAATCGTAAATCCAAGGTGGATAATGAGATTTTTTTGCAAATCCCGCAGAAACAAATTAGAGAGGAACTTGCAAGCCTTATACTAAAAAAAATAAAAACAAAACCCTACATGTATTTTGGAAATATATATATGGTGTTTTATTGTATTATAGTCCTGTTGTAGAAACTGTTGTAAACCACCCAGAGAGCTTCAGCTATTGGGCGGTATAGAAATGAAATTAATAATAATAGTAACTACCAGCTAATCCCCTAGTCACTGCTGAGCAAGTTCATTCTGTTTTCCCCCTTACCTCCCCTTGGTATAAGCCTGAAGTATGAAAGTGCAGTCTGGTTGGCAGAGAAAAGACCCTTGGATTGTCAAAAGTATGCAGTCAAATCCCAGGTTCCAAATTAAGAAGCATTATTGAGGTTAGGGGAATCAGAGTGAGAGGGAAAACAAAATAAAAAAGAAACAAAACAATTTACTGTCTAAATAGCCTATTTTAGGCTACATCTTAAAGAGGAGCCTCAGATTTGCTTGTGAGGAGCAAGGATCACCCATGATGTTCAGTAGATGGCAGATTTACATTTTTAACTGTGTAATCTTCGGAGGAGGATCCTCCAATTAAAAAGGCCTTCTGGACTTGGCCCCTGGAGGTGCTTCCATGTTTTGAGTTTTGGGTTGGGGCATGGTATGTCCAATATGTACAGAGAGAGAGAGAGAGATTTCATAGATCATAGAGTTGGAAGGGGCCTACAAGGCCATCGAGTCCAACCCCCTGCTCAATGCAGGAAACTACATGGCTCACGCTGGCTCAGCTTGTCTGAGTGTGGAAAGCTAAGCAGGGTCAGGCCTGGTTATTACTTGGATGGGAGACCCCTCCTCTAGTTTCCTGCATTGAGCAGGGGGTTGGACTCGATGGCCTTGTAGGCCCCTTCCAACTCTATGATCCTATGAGCCATTGGCATCTTTCAACAACACAGAAAGCAGAAGCTGAGAAGCAGGAGATATTTCCAATCTACTCCTGGTAGTGTGATGGATGTGCCCCACATGGTAGCTTGATTTTTCAAGGTGCATGTCATTCCCTCTTGCAGCACACTAGTGAACCCTGGCTCACAGTTTCAAATTCACTGCCTTAGATGTTGCAAGCTGCTCTGTGACTAGAAGTATCGTGCCTTTCAAGCATGTAATAAGGCAATGCCAGTGTGGTATAGCGGTTAGAGTGTTGGACTGGGACTCGGGAGAGCTGGGTTCTAGTCCCCACTCAGCCTTGAAGCTTGCTGGGTGACTTTGGGGCAGTCAGTGACTCTCAACCTAACCTACCTCACAGGGTTGTTGTGAGCGTAAAACACAGAGGAGGAGGTCCATGTAAGCCACCTTGGGCTCTTTACAAGAGAAAAAAAGCATGTTATAGATGGAATAATAAACGCATCCTACTTTATGGCAACTCCATAAATGGTGCATGCAGCCTCCTGTCATTTTGAGCATATTATTTGAAGATCAAATAATGTTCTTGCTTAGACTGCACATCTCAATAACACATGAGAGAGCCAGTGCGGTGTAGTGGTGAAAGTGTTGGGCTAGGGCTGGGGAGACCTAGGTTCAAATTCCCACACAGCCATGTAGTTCACTGGGTGACCTTGGACCAGTCAGTATATCTCAGCCTTACCTGCCTTGCAGGGTTGTTGTGAGAGTAAAAGGGATATGGGGTAGAACCATCTATGCTTCCCTGAGCAACTTGGAGGAAGGATGGTGTGTAAAAGTAAAAACTAATTAAGCTAAGACTGACAGTGCAATCGCAACCCCTCCCCTTCCTCTTACGTATACCTTGTCTATCCTATTTTATATAGAAATGTTTTATAACCCCTCTTCTAGTGAATTCTAGCTGCTGTCATTGTTTCTCAAAAGAAAATTAATTTATCTCCAGAGGAATGTTGGCATGACCCCTAGGAATAAAATAATTAAAATTGGCATAAGCAGCAATTTATTTAAGAAAATCCAGAGTTGTTTTCTATTGCACATGATGCTGCCCATTCTAATTATTGCTGCAGTATCTGCTTTGTGCCTTCAAGATGCATCAACTGGTTAATCTAAATTGCCTCTTTATGATGTAAACTCAGTTGCTTTATTCATCTTCCCAATTATTATTGCTGGAGCTTCTTGAAGTAAATTACTGCAGAACCTTGGAATTATTCTGACTGAGAATTAAACAAGGGTCTGGAAACTCCTTTTTTTTATATTTCAATTAACATGTTACACTAAAAATGAATGTGTCTCTTAAAGCTTTAGTAGTAGTCTCTGAGATGAAAAAGCAGTTAAAAAACAAACAAACCTGTGTCTGAATTCGCCTAAATGGCTTCTTATATGCATGCTTTGGGGCTTGTTCCTATATTCCCTAACACTGTGTTTCGTTCTGTGCTACTCCAGTAACATAAGAACCTGGCTCTCAAGCCACCAAATACTATCCTTTCTGTGCCACCATTGGCATCTTACCAGTATAACATGGGAACCAGTCCATAGCCAGGGGGTGGAGTGGAGAAGTGTCTCTCTCAACAGTGATATGAAATGTTGACAGGCAAGCAAGACTTTTCTGTCCGTCCCTCCCCCCCTTCATTTTTCACTGCTAGGATTGCTTATGCAGAAGGGTATTGTGTCTCTAACAGCTAATGCTTAAAATGCAAACAAGAACTGGCAG
The DNA here is from genome assembly GCA_021292165.1 of Shinisaurus crocodilurus. Taxonomy (NCBI): domain Eukaryota; kingdom Metazoa; phylum Chordata; class Lepidosauria; order Squamata; family Shinisauridae; genus Shinisaurus; species Shinisaurus crocodilurus. Next base: position 202,569,134 of record CM037876.1, on the reverse strand, counting down.
TCTTAAGCCTGTTTACTCAGAAGCAAATCCCTATTGCAATTAAACTTACAAGTAAACGTGGTCTGCCATCCTACTTCACAGGTACCCCGATTGCCTTTCTGATTAGCTGTACGGTAATTTGGGTTTGGAACATGATATGAAGAGTGGTAAAATAAGTTGAACAGCAAATATACCCAGTTTTCTGTCTCTCTGCATCATCCCCACAAAGGCTGTAGTCACCAGTCATGTTCCAGTGCTTTCAAGAATATTGGATATGCGTACATGTGTATATTTGTGTGGGCTGGAAATAAATATGTTGGATGGATTGCCTTTTGCCATGAAAGTCTGAGCCAGGAGTAATAAGAATAATTGAAGAAGACATATGAAGCTACCTTATGCTCGGTCAGACCATCACTCCATCTATCTCCATAGTGTCCGCTCTAATGTTGGAGAGACTCCGTAAGATCTCAGGCAGAGGTCTTGCCCAGCCTCTTGTTACCTGTTCTGGTTTTTAGAAACCGCCACTGCCAGCTGCAGAGGCCAAGGCATAGCAGCACTGTTATATGTGATGCTGCACCTTGTAGTTGCCCCTCCTGCACACAGTTACTCCATCAGAGACTTTGTCATGGTTGGGAACTGGCTGGGCTGAGCAGTCATGGTCTACTATCAGGACTCAGTCTCTGGATCTCACACCCTCATCTGTTGAACATGTGCTTGGGAAGGGTTATCAGCTGCACTTTGGCTCAGATCTAGCTTTTCTAGCAGGCTGCCTTCAGAAAGTAGGAAGAGGCCCTGCGAGGCTTGTAATCATCATCATCATCCTCCTCCTCCTCCTCCTCCTCCTCCTCCTTACCCGCCTCTCCGTCTAGATCGAGGTGGGGAACAGCAGAAAATATAAAATACATAAACTAATCAAACACAATACATACTATTAAAACATCTTAAAACATCTTTAAAACATCTTAAAGGCATCCTAAAATTCTGCTGGATAGGCCTGCCGGAAGAGATCAGTCTTTATGGCTTTTTTAAATTCCAAGAGGCTGGTAAGTTGACGAATCTCCTCCAGCAGATTCCATAATCTGTAAACAAGTGCTGTAGGTTTGTGTCTTTTCTGTGTGTGTTTGCCTAGCTAGCTTTCCTTTGCTGCTTTGGATTTGAATTCTTGCACAGGTTTGGACTTTGCGATTGTTTGTTCCTTTTAACTAGATGCTCTGGATTGACCTGCTTAGACTGCACTTCTGACCTGTTTGTTGTAGATTCTGTGTGGACTTGTTGCCCTTTGCAGGGTTTACAAGGATCATCAGCTCCAGCCCGAGGACCTAACATGGGTCTCTGTAGTGTTTTGGCCCATCATGCTGTGGCTTATGTTGCTTGTTCCATTGCTTTAGGAAATACTGCTTTCAGTGAGGCCTGCCTGTTGTGTGGGACGTTGGCTTTCCCATACCCTCCTTTACATTGCTGTCAGGTGTGCTTGCTGTGCTGGGCTTTGTTTTGGTGTGGGTGGAAGTAGCATTTCCTTCCCTGTGGTGCAGAGTGAAGCAGGAATATCCATACTAGGGTGGCCACTTACGAATCATACACACAGAAAAAGGAAGCCCATTTGCATCTTGTAACTTACATGGATAGATGCAAATTTAGAAATAATTATTATAGTTCTTAAAGTACAGCACATCTCCCCATAGTGCAAAAGACCATGACCAGGTGACCTGTGGGCCTACCTCTTCAGTCGGCTGCCCAGCTGCTGACTGTTGATGGCCAACCTCAAGGTCCCTGCTTTCCCTTCTCATGGTTCTTTTTCTCTAAACTGCTCTTGGACAGGACAGCCCTTCAAAATAGAGGACTGTCCTCTGTAAAAGAGGGCACATAGCCACCCTAGTCTATCCATGTTGGTGTAATGTATTTTGCTTCTATACGCTGCCCATCTTTAAATATTATCTGAAAACAAGTGTTTCCATGGAGAAAATACATCACGGTATTGCAAAGATGTGGCTTCTGGATCTTCTCTTTTTCTGCCCACTTTGCAGAGCCTGGTTGTTTTTGTATTCCATTGGTGTTTCCTGCAGTAAGCATGGCTTGTGTCCTCAAGGGCTTTGAGATGTGCATCTGTCCTTGGCAATTTTCTACTGCAGGAAACACCAAGGGAAAATCAGTATAACCTATCAGCTGCATGAAATAGGATGTAGCACATCCTTTCCTGGGAGTATGCCAGTATTTCACTTATTTCTACAACAGAATTATGTCAGAGCCCTGGCATTCATCCATGAACCATATCCAATATTATCTGCCACAAATAGAAAATATTTGAATGCTTTTAATGTTGTCTGCAAGGTTACCATGACTTCAGGGATCCGCAGCGGCTCACCATCTCTTATGAACCACAACTGAACAATTCATCTTATCACCGCAGCCAATTTCATCTAGTTGCAAGCATTAGGTTTCTTTCCAGAGACAAAGATCTCTGTATTGCTTTCTAGTTTATACATGCATTTGGTAGTCTTAACTGCTGTGACTGCACAGTTATTTATTAAGTAACTTTAGCTGATCTTCTAGCTGTTGCCAAAAAGGATGAACAAGTTTTAAAAATTAAAAAAGCTAAGAGATGATATGCAGATGAATCGAATGCAAAAAGTGGTAATGTAATGGTATTAACTTTTTCGCTACCTGGTATTCTCCAGATTTTTTGGACTACAATTTCCACCATCACTAACAATTAGCTACAGTGGCTGGGGCAGATGGACATTGTAATCCAAAACATCAGGTTAGGGAAGAGTGACCAAAATGACTGTTCCTTGGAACTGCTGGTCACAGAATTAACCATGAGGGAGGTGTCCAGGATGTAGTGTGTGATGTAAGTGTTGCTGAACTTATTGGGAACAACCAGTGACTGCAGCACTATCCAATTCAGCATTTAAGTAAGCGGAAAGTTGCCAAGGAAGTCCAACATTACCACTTTTTATTGCCAGAGGAAACTTCTCAGAATGAGGGCATTTGTTAAAAGTAAGTTGAAAGGAAAAGCCTGGAGGATCACATCTCTTCGAGATGCTTGGAGGTTATTTAAAAACCACAATGGCAGATCCTCAGCTAGAATCTATACCACAGACGAGGCAACATACCACCAAGCCCAAGAGGATGCCGGTGTGGTTAATCAGCAGAGTCAAGGAATCTATAAACAGTAAGGAATCTTTATAAAATGAAAGGAGCACAAACTTGTGGGGGGGGGGGGAGTTAACACTAAGGCAAGCAAAAAATAAAATAAAAATGAGCATATTGCTAAAAACATTAAGTCCGATAATATTTTCTTTAATTATGTCAGAAGCAGGAAAGGTGTAGTAGGGAGGTAGCAGGATACTTGGGCTGCTTCCAGATGGAGGGCTCCCAGTGTTACCAATTAGAAGGTATTGTGCAGCTATTCCATTTTTTTTCTCCTTGATGAATTTTCTGCAGTAAGAAAAAGACGGAAGGAGCAGTGGTGGGTTACGAATGGAAGATGATAAATGACAACTAAGGGGGACACAGTATAGGTTTATGAAATTATTAGTGGTGTGAAGAAAGTGGAGAGAGAGAAAGGTTTTCTCTTTCATAATTAGGGTTATCCAGTGAAATTGATTGGCAGTTGATTCAGGATAGACAAAAGAAAGCACTATTTCTTGCAGTGCATGATTGTTGTATGGAATTCATTCACCCACGATGTGGAAAGGCCCCCCTCATTGACAGAATTTTAAAAGGAGGTTAGGCAAATCTATGGAGAAGAGGCCTATCAGTAGCTATTAGTCATGATGGAAGTCAGGTAAAACTGGAGAACATCCAAAAGCCCACGGTGAAAAGAAGAGATGAAATCCCAGGATGTTAAAAATAGTTTTATTCCTCGCACTAGCCCAATGCATTTAGGGCATGTTCTGTATATTTCTGGGCCTCCTTCAGGGTTTAAAATTTTTAAATGTAGCCTGCAGAAATCTCTGAAAAAAATATGTGTCTCCAAGAATAAATCTTGTGACTGGTCTCTGCAGAGATCTCTGCAAGCTACACTTAAAAATTTTAACCCCTGCCTGAAGAAGGCCCAGAAATATTTGGGGCACGGCTGAAATGCATTTGGGCTACTTCAAGGAATAAAACTTTATTTTTATTTGTTTTACATCCGGGGACTTTGTCTCTCCTTTTCGATGTGTATTAGTCAGGATGGCAATATAGAATCTCCAGCCTGAGGCAGTATGCCACTGGGGTGCAGCAGCGGGAGAGGGCTACTGTTTTCATGCCCTTTTGTGGGCATCCAGGTGTTCAGTGTAGGAACCAGAAAGCTGGACTCGATAGACGTTTTGGTTTGACCTGTAAAGGCTACTCTGATGTTCTTATATTCAAGGCTACTTACGTCTGGATGCAATTTGGAAGAATGGGTTGCCATTGTATGGCTGTACCCGGTATAGTGCAGGGATGTTGAAGAGTCCTTGGTCTCGAGTCACGAGTCGAGTCACGAGTCTTTGGACCCGAGTCCGAGTCCTTGGTCCAAAATGGTGACTCACGAGGCCTGAGTCCCGAGTCGCTCCCAAAGCTGACTCCACGAGTCCCTATTAAAATCAATGGGATTTCCCCCCAACAAAATAAGGCTACTTCAGATGTGTGGCTTAAATAAATTCTAGGCACAAGTGTGCCTTTTTATTTCCAAACTCTGCAACTGATTTTGACAAGAACAGACCAGGCAGACAAACCCAAAATAACCAGGCAGGCAGAGGAGGCAGGGAACCCCAAAGCAGACAGGCAGAGGCCTTTGTCTTGGACAATTCAAACTGTAGAACTGGTTAAGAAGAGACCAGGCAGGCAGAGGAGGCAGGGAACCCCAAACAGGCAGGCAGAGGCAGCCAAACCCAAAATGTCTGAAAGGTTGCATTTTAGGAAAATGATTTTAAAAAATAAAATCTTTGCCGGCGATCGCACTTCTCCCCACTCCTTCTGGCACAGCCCAGGGATGTTGAAGAGTCCTTGGTCTCGAGTCCCGAGTCAAGTCTCGAGTCCCATTAAAAATACTGGGACTCGAGTGGGACTCGAGTCAGAGGGGGGGACTCAGTCCGACTCACGAGTCGAGTCCTGGAGTCCGAGTCCCCATCCCTGGTATAGTGCTATTGCTTTGGGTTTCCTGAACGTCATGGCCAGGGTAATTGTTATGGCCCATGAAAGGTCTTCTCCTGCATGTAGTAATATCAATTTGTGTGCACATTATGTACATCTTGGGTAACCAAATAAACCCTGGATATTTCAGCTTGAGGAACTAAGCATCAGCTTGTAGGTTTAGCCATATTAAACAATGGTGTGTGAGGGGGGGGAAGGGGGGGAATCAGCTGAAATTATGTAAAACAAAACAGAAACCCAACACCCTGGAATAACAGATAACAGTTACCGTATTTTTCGCTCCATAAGACGCACCAGACCATAAGACGCACTTAGGTTTTAGAGGAAGAAAACAAGAAAAAAAATATTCTGAACCAAATGGTGAAATGATGACAAAACCCTGCCACTGTCACAGAACCGAGCGGGGAGGGCTTTCCCGACCCTGCGCTTTCTCCGCTGTTGGTGGTGGTGCTGCTGCTGCAGGCAGCTGAGTCGGAGTAGCTGAAAGCTGAAAGCAAACATCAACAACTCAGGGCACAATCCTAAACACGTTGAGGCAGAAAAAAGCCCCGGGGCTTTTTTCTGCTTCAATGTGCGTAGGATTGCGCATGGCTGGCTAGGGAATGCTGGGAGTGGTAGGACTCCCCCCCCCTCCAAACACACGTAGGATTGCATCCCATTTAAAACCAAAACACAGAAACAGCATGGTAAATAATTAAAACATCGGAGCCCCAGCTAGCTTAAAATACCTTTCCCTCCCTCCCTGGTTGCTGGAAATAACTGCTTTCAGGGGTCGTGGAGCTGAGGAACCTGAGGCATGTGAAGGAGGTGTTTGCAGGTGCATCCCTCCCGGAGGGAGGGAAGGAGAAGGAGGTGTTTGCAGGTGCCTCCGCCGCGCAGCCAAGCCCAGGCCAAGCTGCGGGCCCGCCAAACAGCCTCTTCCCGGCTCCCCCACGCCTACCCTGAGCTGCTGCTGAATCAGCTGTTTGGCAGGGAAATCAGCTGTTAAGCGGCCACATAGGGGGAATCAGCTGAGAGGCGGGGGCTTGTTCCGCTGTTCCGCCGTTCCGCCGTACTGGTTGGAGGCGCGCAGAGGTATGTATGTAATATATATATATATATATATATATATATATAAAACAATATTCGCTCCATAAGACGCACAGACATTTCCCCCTATTGGGGGGGGTGCGTCTTATGGAGTGAAAAATACGGTACCTCTCCTTTCTCATCTTCATGCTAAATTGCTTTCAAGGTACTGTATACCTGTTGTTTAACATATATTTATGTAACATCAGAAATGGAAACTTTTTTGCCTCTAAAACAGTGGGCTACTTTGTAGCATGCAGGGCTTTGCTTTCCATTAAAGGGCATCTGTTTCTTTATCTTTCCGTTATCATTTGAGATGAACTCGAAAGAGGCAGACGCAACAGTTAAGGGGCAAGGTTAATTCTATGTGCAAAGCTGCTGAGCTCTTATGTTGCATTAAGCTGTACTAAGCTACCACATTTTACACTGTGCATGCACACAGATAATTATTCCTTTGTATAATGATGGTGCTGAGAATGGCAAATAATTCATGGGTGATTTGCCTCCCAAATGCACATTCTACTCTCCTATTAAGCAGAGATCCCTTTTTCTTTCTTTTTTGGTACTGCTCTTTGACTTCATTTTAAAATCACACACGTTTTGGTGAAAGGGTCTATTTGTGACAAATATGATAGGATGAAGTGATACCTTAAATGTATTTCTTGGATAGTTATGACATTCAAGTCCTTGACCCACCTCCCACCCCCCTTGGTTCAGTTTTTCCATCTATGCCTTATGGGAGGTATCTGCTTAGAGAGGAATTTACTTGTCCTTCATGTAGGTACGTACACACACACACACACCTTACCTTTGCCTTTTAATTAAATATTCCCTAGGTTTTAAAAAAAGAAGTTGATGCTAACCTGTTTTTAGGCCAATTAGGCATGGAGGTCAAGGAAGTTCCTTCACTTTTCCCCGTGAAGTTCCTGACCAAGTGTTTTCCTGTGCTGAAATTGTGTCTTTTTGCTTGATTTCGGTAAAGCGATTAGTTTAAATCCCTGTGAGTTTTTTTGTTTTGCCCCCACCTGCTTCTCATTTTATCAGCTGTTGCTTTCTGTCTGTCTGACCTGAGCCAGTTTTTCTCAAATATTTTAAGCTTGGCTCTCTCTGCTAAATTTATTCTATATTTTTTTCTCCCCGCACCCCCCAATCCTGTCCCAACCAACTCTGTGTTCCACAGGGGCATGATGTACCAACATCCTTGTGCAAAGTTGTGTGTTATGCCGCCTACTGCTTCCTTTGTTTCATTGGATCCTTTCTTGGCAATGCAGATTGGAGGTGCAAGGTGAGGGAGCTCGTCCAGGTTGGGGCTGCAGCAGGGGGACAAAGGGTTAAAGCCTCCCTTGCTCCCATGCTATGATCCTGTCATCTTATAAAAAATGCTTTGGATGAATAAATAAACCAAAATCAGTGAAGACTGATTCCTGTGCTCATCTCCCCTGACCCTTACGTAGCAGTTCTCCATGTTTTTTCCTTGGGCTCCGAGAGCCTAAGCTAAGTGGATAGTGATGGTTGCCATGGTACCTCCATGTTAGGCTGCACATACAGCTATCTTCTGCTTTTAAAGGCCAGTAGCTCTTGGTGTCAGAAGTGAAACAAGTAATATTATTTCTAATTATTTCTATAATGTGTTTCTATAATTTCTGCATGCAACACATTCAAGGCATGTGCACTTTCTCCAAGATGGAGTCCAATACACGGCAACCCAAGAGAGGGCATTCTCCATACAGGCACACGAACTGTGGAACTCCCTCCCCGCTCGTGTAGACCTTCTTTCGAGACTGCTGCCTTCAGAGGTACATTTGGTGGTGACAAAAGAGAGGGACTTTTTGTTGGCTACTCCCAGGCTGTGGAACTCTCTCCCAAGGGAAGCTAGGTTCATTCCCTCTCTGCTGTCCTTCCACCATCAGGCAAAGGTTGCTTTATTTATTATATTTATAACCCACCATTTTTCCTGCAAGGAACCCAAGGAAGCTTAAATAATCCTCCTCCTCTCCATTCTATCCTCACAACAATCCTGTGAGATAGGTTAGGCTGAGAGCCAGTGACTGGCCCAAAGTTACCCAGTGAGCTTCATAGCCAAGTGGAGTTTAGAACCCAGGTCTCCCGAGTCCCAGTCCAACACTCTAACCACTACACCACACTGAAGTTTATTTTTTTAATCAATTTTAATTATGCTTGTAAGCCGCCTTCAGTGCCATTTTTTGGTAGAAAGGCAGGGTACAAATCAAATCAATCAGTAAATAATATAGGGCAGCACCAAGTCTTACAAGCTTTCAGTGCCAGCTAAAAAGGCTTTTGATTGAGGTTTTTTCCCTTTTGCTGCATTGTGCAAATTTTTATTTATCTGTTTCTGTTCTCCCCTGTTTGATTATGGGTTGTTGTTGTTTTTTGTCAATGCTATCTTGTACTATGATTTTTTGTTTGTTTGTACCCCGCTTTGGGAATATTTTATAATGAAAAGAAGGTAAGAAATTTCTTAAATAAATAAGTAAAGGGCAGCATCTGGTCCCAGCTCCTTCTTGAGTAGACTGGTGTGACTCTTCCCTCTTGCTAACTTAAAGAAATACTAGCCATTCAAGGTTAAAGAAAGAGCGTATAGCATGTAGTTTGCCATGCAGATCTTCACCTGGACGCAGGATTAATTCAAACAATACTAAAGTTTCCTTATTCATGTGATTCATCCAATGAGCGTTATTGAAAATAGTTTGTCTTGTCAGCCTCCAGGAAAAAAGAATCTTGGGTAGTTATGCTCACACTCCAAGTAATTAGCATAATTAATAATAGTGTAGGTGGGGAAGAGTTAATTAGGTTATAAGTTGCTTATTAAAATATTTTGTTTGGCGAAAACAAGTTGCATCCCAGCTTCATTAGAATTCCATACTTTTTTAATCTATATGAAGTAATATAATGCACAATAAAATTCATTATATTGCAATAAAATGCAATATAGATTCATCTCCCCCCCCCCCTCCAATAAGGCTGGGGAAAGAAATTGTTTTGCTTCTAGACATTTAGGTTAGTGTAACATAACATATGCCCTTCATTTTATACATTCATATGGTGTTTGCAATTTAAATGTGCAACAAATGCCAGATAACTACTGTGAAGACTGATGGGTGCAAGTGAGCCCCAGAAGGGATGATTGCTTTTAATTTATGCTTGAACTTCTGTTGGCAAAGGGCTGCTCCTTAATATGACAACTAAATTATTGGTTCTCGGAATATGAGGTAGCAGCAGCATACATCAAAATAAAGCAGTCACTTGAATGTTAAACTCTGTCAGAGGTAAATTGCCTTTGTTGCCATTGTGTTCTTTATGTATAGCACTTGCTGACCTGACTGAAAAATGTCACTCAGGCATCTTTATAGTTTAGCATCATTTTGCACATACTCTTATAGCCCAACAACATGTCATGGCAAAATTGCATTTGAGTAACCCATTAAGTAGGTGAAGGGTTTTAGCTTATATGATGATGTGCACTGCCTCTGCTAGATGAACGATCAGATTCTCTAACATTTCTCATAATGTATGTTTTGAGACTTAATTTTAAAAAAATGTTTTTGGGCTCTTCTGTAGGAAGCATGCCTATTAAAAAATTATCCTAAAATGTTTGTATACCCTGGAACTTTTCCTGTGCTTTGTGAACTGCTGTGAGTGTCAGGCTTTTGGTGGCAATTAGCTTTTGTGCTTGTGGTATAAGAAGACAAAGTAATGTATGTTAACATAAACAACAAATTTATTAATTCTACAGAATAAATAGATTTGTTAGCCTTTCAATTTGTTATAAAGGCTAACAAATTTATTTATTCTGGCTTAAAGTTTCGTGGACACTGTCCACTTCATCAGATGCATAAAGTGTAAGTGTCAAATGGGCCAGTCTATATACACATGCGAGGGGTGCATCGAGGAGATGGGTAGATGTAAACAGTGTTGTCAGAATGGGATTGAATTGGCCCGTTTGAGGTTGACCCTGGCATAAGCTATGAACGCTTGTGCTAGAATAAATAAATGTGTTAGTCTTTAAGGTGCCAGAAGACTCTTTGGTGTTTTTGCTGCCACAGGCTAACATGGCTACCCCTCTGGAGCATGTTAACATGAGTTTGGAGTCAGTAAATGGAGCACCCCCTCTTCTCGTTGTGCTGCAAGTCTTTGCATAGGATAGGTTCTTAGGATAGGTGGTAGAATAGCTTACCTCTAGGTGTGCCTGATCTCTTCTTCCTGCTGTCCAACATATTTATGATTGGGAGACTGTTGTGCTCCTTTTCATAACAGTCTCATCATGTGTCTGTCAAAGTGGGCTCTAGTCTATGAAAGCTTATGCCACACCAAATGTGCTTGTTTTCAAGATGCAGCAAAAGTCTTGGTGGCTTTTATTACAATAGACTGATCTCTTTTGTGCTTACTTGCCATATAACAGTACAGTTTATGATCCCATTCAATGAGAGCACCTAGAGATTTAAAGTGACTGGTATTCTCATCCTAAACTTGTGCATGTGATTAGTGTTCAGATTTCTGTCTTACACCTATAGAAGTCAGTGGGAATAAGTACCCAAGTAGATGTGACACAGATGAACAAGATCTCTCCCCCCCCCCCTGCCCTTTAAGGGGCTAGGAATAGGATCAGGGCTATGTGACAAATTGGTTAACCTTCCCCAGTGGCCATTTCCCCAATTGAAACAATAGGCACGCAGTGCAATCCTATGCATTTTAAGTCGTGAGTAAGTCCAATGGTGCATACTCTCAGGGGAAATTGTGCTTAGAATTGCAGCTTTAAACACTTGTCCTGACTTGCTTTTTTAAAGATGGAGTTTCATGTCTAAAACACTTCTAGAGCATGGTTGTAAATAAAAATCACATAATAGAACAGTATCAAGGGTTTTTAATACAAGCTTAAATTTGGGATTTCATTGTCAAAACACTTAATTGAACAAGGCAAAAAATGCAAATGTATTTATGTAAACCAAAGATTCTTAATATGTTTGCTCTCTATCCATATAATTTGATGTCAGTTTCAGATTGTCTTCATATTCAGTATCCAAGCCTTGTGAATGTGCTTGGATACATTAAGTACTGTTTTTGATTTCTTTTCTTTTTTAAAGAAGCAGCTAAATTTCATGTAAATACCTTTTTATGTATTAGAAATGGATTGTTCTTTGAGGTTCCACTGAAATCAATCTGACTTCTTTGCAAGTCAATATGTTGAGAATCGGGTTGTAAAGGTTTTTTTTATTTTCTAAAAGTAGCCCCTTCTAGTATCAGTTTCTTCAGAGATTAAGGGCAAAATCCTGCCTGACCTGCAGACAGAATGGTGTGCAGGGCCCCATAGGAGTTAGTATTCTTCCAGGTGCACAGCCATTTATCCAAGGCAGATTCTTCAGTACTTCCCCTATAAGCATGCACAAGTGAATTTCTCTCCCCCACCCTGCAGTCCCCAGTGCACAGACTGCTTCTAGCGCATAGCCATGCACTGAGGCATGAGGGGCATTAGTTTATGGATGCATGTAGTGGAGGCGTTGAAGGAACCGCCTTCGAGCAAACAGCCTGGCCATGAAGCTTTGCACTTGGCAATGGAGCAGCTAGAGATGAATGAACAAGTGATGTTCGAGTTTGCCCAGATTCTCTGAACATCAGCTTGATGTTCTTTTCGTCTTGTTTACTGCAGTCATTTGCGATCTCAGTTCAGTTTGTGCAAACGAGAAAATTGCACCAATGGAACACGACCAAACAGAAAATTGTGCAGAAAATGTGCATATTTTCCAAAGCTGTGCAGCTTCCCTCCCATAGACTAAAGTGTGAAATTGCACAGTTTTAGAATTGCTCAGTTTTAAAATTGCAGAATTGCGAACTGCTTGTTCAGTAAAAAGCACCAGCATCCTTGACAATTTGCAAACATTTTCAGAGAACATGTTCTCCTGCTCTCATCTGTGTTTGGGGTGGCAAACAATCATATCCTGGCCTCCCCAGTCTTCTCCCCTCCTGCCAACCTCAGAGAGCAGCCAGTGTGGTTCTTTCTGCACCGGCTGCGAGGTGGTGGGGGAGGGGGTTCGGAGCTCCGATTCCCAGCTCTGAGGTTGAAGCAATGGCTGTCTCCAGTCTGGGAATCCAAAAAATCCTATGGCCCCTTAGATGCTGTCTAGGGGCCATAGGATTGCTCCCTCCATCTGTCAAAGGCAAAGAACATGTGAAGTTGTTCTGTGGACATTCTGTGTGAGTGGCAGAGGCAAGAGTAGAAAGCTTAAGGGTTATGTTGGTTTGGGCGGTAAAAGCAGAGTGGGAGAGTGATACTGCATAGATTGGCCAGGCTTTGATTGGTTTGGAGGGTTTGAGATTCTAGTGTTGTGATATTAGGAGTTGGTGTTATGCTTTAAAGTGTTGATTCATCCTCAGCCTTTGGGAAAGGCTGGGATTCATTTTAATTTAAAGGCAAACTATAAACTCAGTCCAGAGTTTGTAAGCATATAATATAAGAATTGTTGAATATCTTATTTAAAAACTATGAATGAAATGTCCATTGACGTCTGATCTTAAGGCTGCAATCACCATCAAAGTGCTGGTGCTAAGGTCAGTTCAGTGTCACAAACATGAAGTTTCAACAGTGCAGCAAGGGTAAGACTTCCTTACAGTACAAGGAAATACTGTACTTACATTTTACAAATATTTTTGACCAGGATGGAAAATACTTCAAATACAAGAGCAAAGTCCTTTGATCTCCCTCCCCACCATCAAAAAAAGGAACCAAGCTCAGGATTTTAAAACTAGAAATGTATTGATATGTTACTCTGATTCACAAGCCTGTTCTCTCTCACATCTGTTTTCCCCCAAGAATATTTCAGCCTCACCTGGCTCAGGAAGTTAGAAGCCTGAAACTTGAAGAGAAGTTAAAGAAGTCCCAGTTTTGGGTCTAGACTAAAGGGGATGAAAGGAGTGTTCTCTAGGGGCAAAGCCCCAGAGTTTCTTGAAGTCCATGTGAGGGATGAATGGGATAAACATGTCCTTAAAATCCTTCCTCAAAACTATGGAATGAATGGGATGGAGGAGAAATATGTTCAGTCCATATTGTTATATGAACTTGCCCAATTTGCATCTCCCAAACCTATATGCAAATCAGAATGCACTTGTGTGCTGAAATCTGCACTATTCACAATTTTGCGATGCAGTTTGCAACTAAAAAATATACACAGAAATGCATGTATAAAGGAAATGTGTACACAGATATGCGTATATTACGGGAAAATATACACAAAAACACATTATATTAGGGAACATCACTTGTAAAAAGTGCATACAAAAATGCATATATTAGAAGAAATCTGCATTGTGGTCCTAAGCCTACACGGCTTAGGACCACGATACCTGACGGAACGTCTCTCCCAACCGGAATCTACCCAGACACTACGCTCAACATCTGGGGCCTTCCTCCGGCTGCCACCTCCAAGGGAGGCTCGGCTGGTGGCAACAAGGAGGAGGGCCTTCTCACTGGTAGCCCCCCAATTATGGAATAAGCTCCCCACTGAGGCCTGCCTGGCGCCAACCTTACTATCTTTTTGGCGCCAGGTTAAGACTTCCCTCTATGCCAAGGCATTCAGTAGTTAAGAGCTCAAAATAGCACGTGGGGGGCAGGGGGGGTTTGTCACCTGTAGGCTTAATTTTATTAACTTTTTGTATTGTCATTTTAAACTGTGCTTTTAAATTTGGTTTTAATCTTTTTAACTATATTGTATGTTTTTATTGTTGGTTTTTATGTAGATTTTATTGTATAAATTGTTGTGAACTGCTCAGAGAGCTTCGGCGGTATAGAAATGAAATAAATAGATGATGATGATGATGAAGAAGAAGAAGAAGAAGAAGAAGAAACACATAAAACGAACGTACAGTCCGGAAATTGAATGAATCCGAAATTGACAGATTCACCGATCTGTACCCAAAACCCACCTTTTCCTTTGAAGCCTTTGACACAGCCCCCTAGTTCTCTTGCCCTATTGTAGCTCTACCTGTAGCTAAACCTAAGCACGTGCAACTGGAACAACTGCATATTGCTTCCCTGTTTACTCTCTTTCCACTTCCTCCCTCTTCCTCTGTCTTGCCCTGTGTCAAAAGTTAGATTATAATTTCCTTGGGGTAGGGACCTGTTCTCTTGTATTTTGTAACGTTCTATGCATGCTAATGACACTATATGTCTATATAAAATGCTATATAAATAAATATGTAATAATATTTTTCTCTTCTTTTTTAAAGATCCAACCAATTGGGCATATTTACAAAGAAAGAATTTGATCAGCTAGCTCCGGTAGTGGACAGCTTCAGTCTCATGACATATGATTATTCAGCACCGCAACGGTAAGGCAGTAAAAGCAGAAAACAGTAGCACACTGAACTGGCTATGGAGATATAATTGTGATATTAACAAAACATACAAGAGCTCACATCAATCCTAATTAATATCCTTTAGTAGTAATAGGATGGTGATGGGTTACAGGCTGAAAACGTGAAGGCCTTCAGCTAAAATGTTTGCCTTAGATTTTTTGGGACAGTTCGATGCAGTCCTCGGTTGGTTTTTAATGGTGATATACAGCCCATTTGAAACATATTTACTCAGAAGTAAATCCCAGGCTCAGTGTGGCCTACTCTATAGCAAGTATGCTTAGGATTACAGCCAGATCTGTTTAAATTACAAGTCTGCCGATGTATTTTCTTATGAGAACTGAATGGGCATTTTTTTTTTTTTACCTCTGTGTAGTATAGATACAGTAATACCTTGGATTGCAAGTAACTTGGTCTGAGAGCGTTTTGCAAGACAAGCAAATTTTTAAAATAAATTTTGACTTGATAAACAAGCGATGTCTTGCAAGACAAGTGTAGGGATGTAACCGCTCGCCTCGAGCGGGCGTAGCAGGCCGAAGGTGGGTTGTTGTGTCGTGCGAACCCAGTCTCAGTGTTTAAAGATGCTCATATTGAAGCTCCTATCTTGAAAAAAAAAATTGCCTTTCAGTACTTGTGTAATTTTAAACCATTTAATAACTGTTATTTAATCTAAAGTAACCTATTAATTCTTTTAACTTGGGTTGCTTTTTAAAAAATTATGGTCAGGGAAATTCACAAAAGTTGGTCAGGGAAAGTCAGGGAAATTTTAGTGGCAACCCTGTAACTGGATTTTTATTGTAATTGGATTTTATTTTCTACATAATGTGAGCTGCCTTGAAGATCGGCCAGTGGAAAGGCAAGGATACAAATATTATCAATGAATATTAAATAATCAATAGATATTTCTAAGATAGGGAAGTATATAGAGAGAACTCCTTAGCTACGTTGAAGCAATAAGAATTTTCATTTGAGAATGGTTAGTAAACATATCAGCTGCCATTCCTTTTGGCTTGCATATATTTAACTTTTCAGTCCTGTTTTCACATTGGTAGGCAGGTCTCTCAAATCCTGGCCAATATGGTGCCTGAGGATGGACAGCTAATCCTGCTTTTCTCCCTCTTTGCTTTGAAGCCCTTCTGACAGGTGCTCGGTGTACACAAAATAATATTTTCTTCCTGCTTTAGCAAACAGTGTCTTAAATATTTGTATCTTGTTATCTCAACTGTCAGCTTGAAGTGTGCACACAAGATAAGGGAAATCATCCAGTTGCTTGTCCAAGGAAAGTACAAACAGAATTCCATATTACATAGAATGTACTCCTTTTTCCTTGGGGCTTTTAAAATTTCAGGTGTCTCCAACCAAAAATGGGCATATTGAAAAGAGACAGGAAAATGTTAAAACACAAGCAAACTGTCAAGGATGCAGCAAGAGCCTTTTAAAAAAACCCACTTTATTTGAAATGCCTGGAGCATGTACACTTGAAAAATACAATTCAAAATGGCATAGTTGAACCTTAACAAAAGCTTTATACTTGAAGAATGCTATATCTGAGTTTATGTACCGGTATATGTCTCGCCGGATCGTCACCTTGAAGTGGTGAGTGGGCTTGCGTGTTCCGATGAATCCTGTGAGCAATGCCGTCGGGAGCTATGTACTCCCAGTAGGGTCACCCATGGCGGTAAGGTCCGGGGAGAGGAACCAGACAAAGAAGGATCCAAAACATAAAGTCCTCAACGGCAGAACAGGCGGAAGATAATTAAACCTAAATTACAACGGCTATGAAGGCGGATGAAGGCTGCAGCAGAGAATGGTTTTCCAATCGTCAGGGTAACCGTGCCATTGGATCTCTGCCGTACTCTGTCAAGTTTGTGTGGTGATTCGTTGTGCACCGATCTCCCCACATAAAACAGTTTCACGCACAGGTGTCTTCCAACCCAACCCAACCAACCCAACCCAACCCAACCAAACAAACATTAAAAAAGTCCCATGACGACTGGCGAACGGCGACGGGGGCAGGACTGTGAATCTGGAAGCCCCTAGTCATGGACCAGCACATGGGCGGTGGATGCAGACTCAGCCGCCCTGTTCAAGGAACGAGGTAGTCGAGCAGCTCGGCAGCTGTATCCATGACTGAGCAGCCCTATTTAGGATCCACTCTGCTCACCCCGTATGGGGAGGGGGCTAGAAAAGGTGCCCTAAACATAGTCTACCTCTTTCTCCCCTGACTGGATTACCGCGTCCAGTGGGGTCACCATTTTAGCGGTCGAAAAAGACATTTGAATTTTGGAACATGGAATATACGGACATTGCTGGATAACATAGATAGTGAACACCCTGAGCGTAGGACTGCTATTATTGCAAGGGAGCTGAGACGGTTTAAAATTGACATAGCAGCACTTCAAGAAACTCGAAGGGCAGGAGAGGGACAGTTGAAAGAAGAAAAAGGAGGTTATACCTTCTTCTGGAAAGGACTACCTGAGCAGGACCGACGAATACATGGAGTAGGCTTTGCCATCAAAAATGAACTAGTGAACTCTTTGTCAGAAGTTCCTACTGGCATTAACGAACGCCTGATAACTCTTCGATTAAAGCTCGCCAATAACCAACAGGTAACTATTTTGAGCGCTTATGCACCAACATTAGATGCTGATGATGACATCAAGGAAAGTTTTTATAGCCAGTTGGACACTCTCCTGTCAGAGATACCTAAGGAGGATAAAATTATCCTCCTGGGCGATTTTAACGCAAGAGTCGGGCGTGACTTTGATTTATGGCCAGAAACTATTGGAAAAGACGGAGTTGGTAATAGCAACCCGAACGGACTCTTACTTTTGTCTATATATGCCGAGCATAATCTCACTATTACAAACACGCTCTTTCGACAAAAGAATAAGCTTAAAACATCATGGCAGCACCCACGGTCAAAGCACTGGCATCTTCTGGATTATGTAATTGTCCGTGTTAGAGATCGCCGCGATGTACTTCTTACTAGGGCCATGGTGAGTGCCGACGACTGCTGGACAGACCATCGACTAATCCGGTCCACAATGGTTATCAACATTGCTCCCCAACGTAGGCTTCAAGGAAGGAAACCAAGGCGTAAAATGAACATCCAAGTCCTTCAAGATCCTATTAAGCAAACTCGTCTTCAATCACTTCTTAAGGAACATCTACCTACAGAACCTCCTGACAACATTGAGGACCATTGGTCTAAGCTGAAAACCTCCATTACTGCAGCTTGTGAACAAACTATTGGATATGAAACTAAGAAACATCAGGATTGGTTTGATGAAAATGATAATGAGATTAAATATATAATTGACCAAAAAAGGAAAGCCTTCCAAATATGGCAAAATGATATTAACTGCGCTGCCAAGAAAAAAACCTACGCTAGCGCAAAGGCTGAGGTCCAAAGAAGAACAAGAGAACTTAAGAACGCTTGGTGGAAAAAGAAAGCTGAAGAAATTCAACAATTTGCAAAATCTCATGATGCACGGGGCTTTTTTAAGGCCACAAGGGCCATTTATGGACCAAAAACCTATGGTACAAACCCTTTACAATCAAAAGATGGCACCAAACTCTTAAAAGACAAAGAGTCTATTGCACTGCGTTGGAAAGAGCATTATTATGACCTTTTAAATCGTAAATCTAAGGTGGATAATGAGATTTTTTCGCAAATCCCACAAAAACAAATTAAAGAGGAACTTGCAATACTCCCCACTTTGGATGAAGTAAAAAAAGCCATTAATCAAATGAAGAACAACGAAGCTAGTGGACCAGATGGGATTCCTGCTGAAATCTTTAAAGAAGGGGCCCCCGAACTTGTACAACATCTTCATAAACTCATTGAAAAAATCTGGATAAGAGAAGAGATCCCAGAAGACTTCAGGGATGCCATAATTATCACCCTCTTTAAGAAGGGTGATAGAACAGACTGTGGAAACTATCGGGGCATTTCTCTCTTAGCAACCGCAGGTAAAATATTTGCTAGGATTCTCGCAAACCGTCTTCTATCTATTTCAGAAGAGATCCTCCCTGAAACTCAATATGGTTTCCGCCCCTCTAGAGGGACAGTAGACATGATTTTTACTGCACGTCAGCTCCAAGAAAAATGCCGGGAGCAAAACCAACCCCTTTATATGGCATTTATCGATTTGGCTAAGGCCTTTGATACTGTAGACCGTACAGCTCTCTGGACTATCCTTATGAAAATTGGATGCCCCAATAAATTTGTGAATATCTTGCGACTTCTCCATGACAACATGACGGCAACGGTTTTGGACAACAACGGCTCTCATGGTGCTCCATTTAAAGTGGGATCAGGTGTTAAACAGGGATGTGTTATCGCCCCAACATTCTTTGCCATTTTCATCGCCATGGTTTTACATCTTGTCAAGGGGAAACTTCCCACTGGTGTGGGAATTATATATCGAACAGATGGAAAGCTTTTTAATCTCAGCAGGCTGAAAGCAAAAAGTAAGGTAATTACAACCTCCGTTGTGGAACTTCAGTATGCTGATGATAATGTGGTCTCCGCACATTCAGAGGATGATCTCCAAACTATCCTAAATGCTTTTGCAGAAGCATACGAAAAACTTGGTCTCTCACTTAACATCAAAAAAACCAAAGTGCTTCATCAGCAAGTGCAAGCTAACCCTTTGGTGATGCCATCTATCCAGCTTGGCGAGACAATACTGGAAAATGTTGATCATTTTCTCTATCTTGGCAGCTATCTTTCTGTTACAGCTAACATCGACAGTGAAATCCAGCATCGTTTGAGCTCCGCAAGTGCCACATTTTCTCGAATGAAACATAGAGTGTTTGAGGATCGGGATATTTGTAAGAAGACCAAAACACTGGTTTATGAAGCCATTGTATTACCAACTTTATTGTATGCCTGCGAAACATGGACTATCTATAAACGTCACTTCCACCTCCTTGAAAGGTTTCATCAACGTTGCCTCCGGAAAATCCTGCGAATTACTTGGGAAGATAGACGAACAAATGTCAGTACTGGAAGAAGCAAAGACTACTAGCATTGAAAAAATGATCGTTCAACGCCAACTTCAGTGGACCGGTCATGTTGTTCGAATGCCTGACTGCCGTCTCCCAAAGCAGTTACTTTACTCCCAGCTCAAGGATGGAAAGCGGAATATCGGTGGTCAATATAAGAGGTTTAAAGATGTTCATAAGGCTAATCTAAAAAAATGCAATATAAACATCGAAAACTGGGAAGCTCTGGCCCATGAACGATCTAAATGGAGGTTGGCCTTTCACAAAGGTTCCATGGACTTTGAAGAAGCCTGAGTGCAAGGTGAAAGGGAGAAACGTGCTAAGCGAAAAGCACGTCAAATGAATCCTTTACAGGACCATCTTCTATCTGGTAACCTGTGTCCTCACTGTGGGAAGCTGTGTGGATCTAGAATTGGCCTCCACAGTCACTTACGGACCCATCGCTAGAGTCTACACAATCTTCTTTAGAATTTCCTCCTTTTATCCCGGAAGACAATCTTACTCGGTCACGAGTGATCGCCTGATGATGATGATAGATACACAATGCCATTTTTAGAATTTTAAAGAGATACGGCTGTGAACAATTTTCTGGATTCTTTCATAAAGGTGTTGACTTCTTCAGAGCAGTTTTATTTATTTATATTAAAATTTATATCCTGCCTTTCTAGGCAGAATGCCCAGTCAAGGCAGCCTACAATATCATAAGATAAAATATAGCGGAAACAGAAGAGGAAAAATTAACTAAAAATGCGGGACAAAATTATCTATAATGATTTGTCACACTTTGTATCTCAAGGATGCAATTGCCAGAAGTGTCTGCATTTCTGCTAGCAAATAGCATTGTTTGTTTTGGAAGTCCTCTCCTAAGGACAGGGACTTGTTAAAAATGCTTCTGCTTCTTTTGGGAATCTATGATTTCACATTGATTTTTATTTCTTTGCTGTTTCTCCAGACCTGGCCCTAATTCCCCACTACCTTGGATGCGAGCGTGTGTTCAGATGCTGGATCCAGAATCCAAATGGAGAAGTAAAATTCTTCTGGGGCTGAATTTTTATGGCATGGACTACTCAGCACTGAGTGCTTCAGGGGAACCAATATTTGGTAACAGGCAAGGTTTCTAGAGAATTAGCTTTTGGAAAGCATGGTTTTTTTTACTGTCTTGAGCTTCTACACTAGCATACGTTACTAGCAATTTGGGCTAAGCTAGACATGACAGGGACATCAGTTCACATCTGAAGCAAGGGGGCTGAATCTTACTCTCTTGTACCTCCCCTCCCTGCAGTTAATTGCTGCAGCCACTTCTCTGCCTTCCTGGCTTTGACACCAGAAGTGAGCCAGGCAGGGATGGTACAGGACGCGCTGCCTGAGGCAGGAGGACATGCCGCCGCCACTGCTGCCGGGGGTGGGAGAGTGTGAGCTGCAGCTGCGTGCCACTGTCGGGGGGAGCACGAGCCACTCTGCGGACCACCACAGCCACCTCCCACCTTCCCCTCAGTATCTCAGTCTGAGGGGTCCTTTTCCAGAGCAAGGCATGGTGGGGGAGGTGGGCCTGGTGAGTACCTGTGCCTCACCGTGCCAATACCTCACTCTGAAAAAGGACAAACACCTCAGAACAAGGCATTTGGTTGGGCGGGCTCTGGGGAGAGCTATGCTTGGTGCTCTCATGAGGACGTGGCCAGCATGGCTCTGTAGGGTGGGCGGCAGCAGCAGCAGCTGCGGCTCCAGAGACCCGCAACAGCTGCTTTCTTGCTGCAGCATTTGCCCCAGCAGGATGGTGGCCACCGCAACTCTCTGGAGCGCCTGCTTTCCGTTTGCCACACTTTGAGAGGCATAGGGCGGCGCTGGTGGTATTTGGACTCCTGGCAGCAGGTGCGCGGGATTCACTGCCGTTCCTGATCCACCACCTGAGGCAGGGGATTCACCCTGCCTCATGGGAGAGCTGGCCCTGGAGCCAGGAATGGAGAAAAGTGCCAGAGCGACAGACAGTGGGGAGAGGGTCATCCCTTCCTGTGCTTAGATTAAATGTCCCTCCCTGTCCTGTGTGCTCTGTTTACTGTTAAACTAATTTCCCCCACACACCATGTATGAACACAGCAGAGAAATAGGAAGAAACATGTTTCTTCTACCATCATGTCTAGTTGTGCTGGTTGTTTTTGCTGCTGTCAAGATTTTGCTGATATTTGCTGCCCTGTGCAGCTAAGAGGGAAGCACACCAAACATTTTGTAGATTAACTTCAGTAGAACTGCAAATATGCTAGTTGCTTTTGTGTTGATTTGAAATATCTTCAAGACTTGATGCTCTAAGATCATGCTTTGTGCTTTAAAAGAATTTTGAGTGGGTCTTTTTATGTTGGTTTCCGCACTGAAGAAGGTTTGATATAATAAATTGCCAGTTGATAAATTTGACATTGAATTCTGCTATTCAAAGACAAAAGAGGATTCCTTGTGAACTGTGTTAAGGCTGTAGAATTCCACTGAGAGCTTTATTGGCTGCCTGCCATGCAGTAAATAGTGGGTAATAAAAAGTTATACTTAGAATGGCTAGAGGTAAGAGCTTCCCTAAAAAATATGACAATGAAGCACATTAAAGGGATGACTGCATGATCTTAGGGAAGAAATGTGTTTTGGAGGATCATGGAACATAGCTACAGAATCATTAGGTAAGACTTGTTTGCAACCGGTTGCCGGGCCAGATGGGCGATTAATAAATGTAAATAAATAAATAAATAAACCGTGTATCTGTGGAGCGATAATGGCACATGAACAAGGTGCAACCTGAACAGGGATATAAAATGTGTCTCAAAGGTATATATTGAGTTATTAAAACAATGTTATATTACACAATGTTTTCTTTTCATGTTGGAATGAGTAGGCAGGTTGCAATGCTATACTCTGTTTCCTGGGAATAAGCCACATTGAATGGGACTCACTTTTGAGTAGGCATATCTAGGATTGTGCTGTTAGAGGAGGCTTAGTGAGGACAGCTGTCTAGCGACTGACATTCTCCCATCTTTACACTGATGCTTTGCTTTCCGTCTTGCGCAATAAAGCACATGCATCTATTGAGCACTGCTGTTGGGGAGATCCTGACTAGCAACCACTGATTAAGGGGCAGCAGCCAGCAGACATTTGAGGCTATCTTTGACAGTTTTGGAAAACAGGATGAAGAAACTGGACATTTGTAGATCGTAGTTGATCTGATTGATAGACAATAGGGCAAGGACTCTTGATCAGTGAAGGCTGGTAGCTCCATTGTCAGTGGCGTGGTGTATCCACTCTGGGTTTTAGTCAGAACTTTAAAGGAGCTGTCCGTGGTGTTGAGCCATCCCCCCAAAATAGGTTCAGCACCATGGATAGCCCCTGAAAAGTTCAGACTACAACCTGGGGTGAATACACTGCCCCACTGACATTGGAGGCACCAGCCTTCGCTGCTCTTGGTGCTACCGTTGTAGAACAGCAAACCTCGGGGAAAATCTGCTTCAGCAGTGAGAATGTGGCATTTCAGCAGCAGTGCCCTGAAGGCACATGATTGTTTCTTGGCTCTTCTCAGCAGGGCCAGTTGCACCACCTGAGGTAGGAGGACCTGCCACCACTATTGCCTCCTCCGCTACTACCCCAGCACTTTTTCTTTTCTTTTCTGCTGCTGCTGTATTAGCAGCAGTGGCATGGGTGATCTTTCCACATTGGGTAACTCGTCGCCACAGGTGATGAGGGGACTGCCTGTGCTGCTCTGTTTCTCAGGTTTTGCCAATTAAGCCCCATGGGAAGGGAGTGTGTGTCGAATCAGGGTAACACTTGTTTCATCTATATATTTACACTTAGAGGGTTCTTTTGAATTTGTATATTGCCAAGGCCTGAGAGACAAAGTGTTTTCTTTTTCGTTTCCCCTAGCAATGAATAATTTTTCATTGTTGACTTATGCAGGAGTGTGTTAATGGGCAGTGCTGATAATGCTGGCCTTTTTGCCCATGATCCATTCAGACTATAGCTGAAAATTAGATTGAGGTGATGAGGGAGTGGGGAGAGCATTTGTGCCACAAATCTAAAGTGGGATCAGGGAGGGTCCTCGCTCTTTCACCTTCAAGCCTTTCGCATCTTGACTGGTGCAAGGAGAAAGACTCCACTTGCCCCAGGATCCTATCCCTCCCTAAAATGTGGGGGGTCTGTGCCCACAAGTGGGGGTGGTGGAATCTCACAGTTTGAGAAGGACAGCTCTGCTCTGTAATTTGTTTTAAGATATCACAACATAATTTGTAGTATGTATTCTCCTGATACAAATGTAAATCTTATAAGAGGTGTCATGCATTCCCCCCCCCCCCCCACACACACACTATTTACTGGTAGACTTGGGAAAATGAGCATCCAGTTCACTGAGCACCGGAGAAAACAATAGAATGTTTTCAGAATTGCTATTGCTGCTGTTACACAGTAGATTACCAACTAGATTGTTATAAATGATCCAGGCTGTGAGTTTGAGATGCTGTAAATGGTAGCTGAAACAACTGAGTTCACATGCAGGGCTTAAATCTTTAATTCAATTTAAAAATAAGGCAACTTTTCTGAGATAAACCAGTTGTAAAGATAAATATTTTCACATTGGTAAATGGTGACTGGTTATGTGCAGTCAGATTAGGATGTAATGTAAACAGCTTGGCTAACCATTGTTTAAACCAGGGGCGGAGAACCTTTTTCAGCCCAAGGGCCAAATTGCAAAGATGGGAAAGGGCCTGGGGGCCACATTCCATCTGTGGCTGGGGCCAAATGTGATTATTACCATTTAAAGCATGCTCAGAAGTAAGCAGGACAAGACTTCTGCATGTCTGCTCAGAGCTAAAAATGACCGAATCACTCGGCATTTCTTTCAGATAGCATCCCAAATACTGAGCCCCTGCATGTCTACTCACAGGTAAGCCGTCTCCTGCCTGCAAGATGCACACCTCAGTTCTTTGCAGCTCAATTCTTTGCAGGGTATTTAAATTGCCTTTACCCTCATATCTCCATCTATGATTCGAGCTAACAGCAAAATAAGTTTGTGAGTGGGATGACCCACCGGGGGTGGGTGGGGAGGGTTCAGCTTGCAGGCTGGAGTTTCCACATCTATGGTTTAAAGGAACCACCGTTCCCTAAGTTTGGATTTAATAGGAAATTGATTTGTTTATAAACAGAAGCTTTCAATCTCCTTTCCATGCCTGTGAAAAAAGAAAAGGGAGGAGATGGGGGGAATGAATGAATGAATGAATAAATAAATAAATATGCAAGGGTCACTGCAGCTCAGATATGTAGCAGGAAACTGGGGCTTCTCACTATGTCTGAATCATGCTATAGTATTTTTACAGGGAGCGTTGCAATTATTATTTTACAGTAATCGGTGTGAATATATATCATTGGCTGCAAAATGCTGCGGTGTCCATCTGTGGTGCATTTCCTTTCACATAATAAGTATATTTCTAGCCATGCTTGTTCTCCTTGCTGAAGGAAAGAAACTCTTCTGCCTTTTTATAATAAAAATGTTGCGGATGGACCGGTTAACTGCAACCTTTTGCTTGTTTTTAATATGCACAATGAGGTGGGAAAGTATCATATAATTTTATGTTTTTTTCAAAGGATCCCCGAGCCCCGTAAACTTTATTAGAATTCATAATTGCTACGCTCGATAGTGCTGCATCTTGGGGTCAATAAAGGTCAAGAGAAATAGATGTTCTTTGGTCAGTTAGTCCTTTATTCTCTAAAGGTCAATTGACTTAAAATGAGAAAAACCCTATCATTGTCGAAGCTTGCATGTACAATAACTTTGGCTTACCCCAGGCAAATCTGTGATTCCAATAACTGGAACTACGGTTTAAAACCATTCATACATGTACATCACCTGATTTCTCAAGTGTGGGGCTGTAGCTCGGGGGGGAAGGGACCATAGCTCAGGGGTAGAGGAGATGTTTTGCATGCAGAAGGTCCCAGGTTCAGTCCCCACCATCTCCAGGTAGGGCTGGCAAACCTACTGCCTGAAACCCTGGAGAGCCGCTGCCAGTCAGTATGGACAATAGTGGGCTAGATGGGCCAATAGTATGGCAGGTTCTTATGTTCCTATGGAACACATGGTGGCATCTGCACTTGTGCACTGCCTTCTTGAGGAAAACGTGACCCCTATTCAGGCATAGAGCAAACGTGTGAGGAGGAGGAGCACTACAGCCCCACTGTTTCCCCAGTTTTCTTCCTTGCGTGGAGAGCCTCTCATGTTCAGACAGGCACCCTCCATGAGTAGAGGGTGACAAATGCAACAGAGGAGAGGGTCAGAGCTGGAGTGTTCCATCTCCTCACGTGTTTGCCCTGTTCAGGTCCCGAACGCCTGGATAGCATTATTGTGTTTGAGCTTATGTGAGGTAAGACAAAATTCTGTTCATATTGATGGCTCATTCACATGTGCATGCTTGATGTTGCAGTCATTACTTACTAACAGCTATGGGTGAACAAGCCCCAACAGAAATTCATATTTTTCAAAATCCAGGGGGGAAATCCAAAATCCAGTTAAGATTCTCATGCCACCTAGCCTGATAAAATGTTTTGGAGGACTCATAAGCTTGCACAATCTTTTTTGTGGCATTTTGGTTGGTCCTAATGAAGGTATTGCCTAACTGTGGATTTTTATTCTCCCTGCTTCCGCTTCCCGCCCCCCCCCCCCTTTGAATTTTGGATGTTTTTCTCATAGACCAGGTCAGCTTTCTTTGTTTTCCATATTTTCCAGTTTTCTACACAACAAGGGCTACAAATTATTTTCAATTGAATTCTGAAGGACAGTCCAGTACTTGCCAGCAACCTCTATTCCTCTGTTACCCCCAAGGTTAAACGTGCCTCTTCTAATGGAGAACTGTCTAGGCATTCTGTTAATGTCCTTGCGGTCCTCCCTTCTGTGTCTTGGTGGCCCTGAACACACAAAGAGCATTGACCACAAAGCTAAGAAGTAAGCAAAATACATACCATTTAGTGTTCAGTTAATAGGTTCACCTTCGTTGGATATTTGGTGGTCAAAAGAGGCTGCCTTTGTTTTTGTTATTTCCTCTACATGGAGTTCAAAGGATGCACTAAGGGCACATCTTGCTGTATAGTTCTCTTTTAAAGCTTCTACTGAAGTTTCAACCAAATGGATATCCCACTGTCATATTTTATTCTTATGTCTCATGTCTTAAGCATTCTTTCTACATCCATTTTAAAAACCAGTTTAGTTTTACTGGGCGCTACAGGCTACATTGTTTGTGATCTCTCCCCACCCCCCTCTTTTTTCTGTTCTTTGTAAACTCTTCAAGGTGAAATTTAGAGTCCATCATCATCAGGCGATCACTCGTGACCGAGTAAGATTGTCTTCCGGGATAAAAGGAGGAAATTCTAAAGAAGATTGTGTAGACTCTAGCGATGGGTCCGTAAGTGACTGTGGAGGCCAATTCTAGATCCACACAGCTTCCCACAGTGAGGACACAGGTTACCAGATAGAAGATGGTCCTGTAAAGGATTCATTTGACGTGCTTTTCGCTTAGCACGTTTCTCCCTTTCACCTTGCACTCGGGCTTCTTCAAAGTCCATGGAACCTTCTTTTGAATGCTAGATCCCTCTGGATTTGATCATACATCTTTCTTTCTTTTTTGCGTCTTCGTTTACAAACATTTCAAATAATGATTGCTTGATCTGATCATTTTTAATTGCCACATTAACAGGCATAATTGTAATAAAAAAAGCAAGACTTACGGGGCTTCTTTTCACTGAAAAGCTAAGCACATTAACTTTGTTTCATGTTAAAGTTATAATTGGAAATCCTTAATTTCGAAGGATTTATATTTTTGAATTGTCTTAACATTTATTTTAATGGTTGTTCATTTGGGCATAACTGATCTGTCAACTTAAAGTTACTGGCTACAGTGTAATGAAGGCTCTTCCCATATATACATTATAGGTATGTTAAGGGTGCTGTTTCCTACCCCTACAGCAACCCCTTTCCTTATGTTGCACCACAATCTGTTTTACAAGTCAGAGGAGTTTGAAAACACCTTATGATGTGGCACTGGTAGGAGGTGGTATTGTGTTTTTAGCAAACAAAAAAGAACTAATGAACAAGTATCTCTCTTTGCAGTCTCCAGTATGGCACCCAGATACCTCCCTTGGCTTCTGTGGGGTCACCTGCCTCGCCATTGAAATGTAATTTATAGGTAGATATATAGATATAGATATATAATAATCATTTATAGACCACCTTTTCCCTCTTTCAAGGAACTCTTGGCAGCTTACATATTCCTCCTCTCCATTTTATCCTCACAACAGCCATGTGAGGTTGATTAGGCTGAGAGTCAGTGAGTGGCCCAAAGCCACCCAGTGAGCTTCATGGTCAAGCGGGTACCTGGATCTCCCATGTTCCAGTCCAGCACACTAGCCACTACACCACACTGTTTTCTCCCTGTATTTATTATTATTATTATTATTATTATTATTATTATTATTATTATTATTATTATTATTGCTACTACTACTATTATTATTATATGACCAAGATTGCTTCAAAGGGAAGCATTGACCTCCAGCGCGTGTGTGTGTGGTGTGTGTGTGGTGTGTGTGTGTGGTGTGTGGAGGAGGAGCACTGAGAAGACAGTGGGGTTTGGGGGAAGGCAGCACAGGGGTTGGAGGGCCCATGTGCTGATTAGGAAGGGCAGTTCAGGGGTTGGGGGAGCCAACTCAGGGACTGGGAGGACAATGGGGAGTGACCAGAGGCGTGTTTTATCTCTGTGTTGTATGTTTTCTCACGTTTTTCATGTGTTGTGTGTTTTGTGTGTGCATGTCTGTGTTGAGTGTGTGTTTGTGCCTCCCTCTTTTGTGTGTGTGTGTGGGGGGCATGTTTCCCTGAGCATGAAGAAGGAACGACGGAGGCTGGAGCAGGCCGAGGGAACATCAGGGCCTGCTCCAGTTGGACTGCCCCCCCCACAGGGCTAACTGACATCTACAGCCCTGTGGGGAAGAAGGAACGACGGAGGCTGGAGCAGGCCGAGGGAACATCAGGGCCTGCTCCAGTTGGACTGCCCCCCCCCCCCCCACAGGGCTAACTGACATCTACAGCCCTGTGGGGAAGAAGGAACGACGGAGGCTGGAGCAGGCCGAGGGAACATCAGGGCCTGCTCCAGTTGGACTGCCCCCCCCCACAGGGCTAACTGACATCTACAGCCCTGTGGGGAAGAAGGAACGACGGAGGCTGGAGCAGGCCGAGGGAACATCAGGGCCTGCTCCAGTTGGACTGCCCCCCCCCCCCACAGGGCTAACTGACATCTACAGCCCTGTGGGGAAGAAGGAACGACGGAGGCTGGAGCAGGCCGAGGGAACATCAGGGCCTGCTCCAGTTGGACTGCCCCCCCCACAGGGCTAACTGACATCTACAGCCCTGTGGGGAAGAAGAAGGAGGCTGGAGCTTCTTGAGACACAGAGAATTACATAAGTAATATTCCCCCTTCTTCCCTCCCCATTCCTTTTTCCTTGTGTGTCGTGTCTTTTTAGATTGTAAGCCTGCGGGCAGGGACTGTATTGTTAATTGTTGTAAACCGCCCAGAGAGCTTCGGCTATTGGGCGGTATAAAAATTAAATAAATAAATAAATAAATAAATCACCAGTTTTCCTTTGAGGAAATGAGTAGTTTGTGCTATGTGGGGTCAAATATGTGGTTTGGCATTTTGGACTGAGATCCAACTTCTGCCTTATACCCAGTCTCTTGGGCAAGTTAGTGTCTTTTAGCCTTGCCAGTTTGCCTTCTGTGAAATGAGTTTTGGAGCAGAAAACGTATTCAAAGGAGTGCTTTTGTGTTTAGAAGCTTAGAGCCCAGCTCTACCTTGTACTCGGGTTCATGGGCGCATTGTTTGTCTTTCAGCCTGATCAGGTTGCCTTCTGCCAAATGGGTGTTTTGTGACTACGCATACATACCCACCATGGTAACTATTTTGTGATGAGGCCTGCAACATTTTCTCAAAATTCCAAATGTGCACACTGGCCCAAAAAGGCTGGGGACACCTGTTTGGACTGTGGTCATTGTTTGTAGCTTTATTCAACATCTGTCTGCCAAAACAGTTGGCTGAAAAGGATTGGATGTTGCTTTATGCTACAAGTCTGAAAAACAGAATTTGATATTTGAAATTGGGATGTTAGGGCAGGTGGCTGTAACCCTGCAAATGCCCATCAATTATTGACTTTTTGTTGTCTGCATCAATGAGCCTTAGGTTTTTGTATCCCAACTAAATGCAATATTTTTTGAAAATGTCACTAGATTACTGTCCTTTGCTATTTTACATAATCCTTTCAAGCCTATTTTCCTGTTCATTTTGTTGTCTGGAATCCTTCGGTTTCTGTTTTGACTGTGCAATAGTTCTTGAAATTCAGAATTTCACTCCAGAGATCTGTTCAGGTTCCTGGCTACTCAGAGGACAGGGAACACTTATTTACAAATGCTAGAAATATTTAAGGTAGTGAGGGGGATTTGAAGTTTTTTTATTAAGGTGATTTTGAACCTGATTGGGATCTTTGGGAAGGATTTTGATAGAAAGATGATTCCTGAAGAAGCTGGAGTTGTTAGAACAAAATAAGGATTTGTTTTAGTAGTAACTTAGAATTTGAAAGGTAATGTGTTATTGGTAAAATGTGCTGATCTCTGCTGAAATTAGTGATTGAGAATGAGTAATGGAACGGATGTAAATAAAATGGGTCAAAAATTTGGGGTGTGAGGTATTGATTTTATTTATTATTATATTTATTTATTATATTTATGCCCCACCTTTTTTCCTGCAAGGAACCCAAGGCAGCTTACATAATCCTCCTCCTCCTCCTCTCCATTTTATCCTCACAACTGTAAGTACACTGGATGTAAGGGGAAAATATGTGATGGCTTGTTGTCTGATAAATACAGTAGAGGGAAAGAAACTAGGGAACTGTATTAAATAGAAGTAGAAATGTTTTAGAATGCTAGAAGAATTAGAAGAATTAGCATATATGCTTATGGTTAAAATAAGGTTTTGTGAACTTGTGAGGTGGATGAATAAGAAGAAAAAGGTTTGACAATAGAAAAAAGAGAAAATTATTTGTAAACCACAGAGTAGAATATATAATGTTACTTACTGTATACTTTGTTGTGGGGAAAATCGAAAGTCCATTTTAGTTTAGTGTTGTTGTGTTTTTGTGATGTTTTTCTGTTTTATTTTTCTTTTGAAAATAAAAAAAAATGGGGGAGGGGGGAAAGGACAGGGATCCTCAAGGTTTAAGGGAAGGATTGATGTTAAACCATTTTAAAGCCATTTTAAAATGAGCAGATGTGGCCTTTGGGTATACAATTTATTTTTGCAGGTCAGCTTGGAGCAGCTGAAGACTTTTGGTCTCCCATTGTAACTCTCTCTCTTTCTCTTAGTGCCACAGGGTTCCTTGCTTCTGTTCATGTTTTGCCTACATTTTCAAAGAAGAGCACTTACTTTTTCTTGCTAGTTATCACCAGCAGAGATACTGTGAGGTGAACATGAATGTTTAAAGATTTTCTTTCTTGTTATCCAGTCTCCTGTCTAATATTTATTTCTAGTCAATAGACGTGGTAATTAGCTGTGTAGTATCAGTGGGAGAAAACCCTCTTCAGCCCACTGCACGGCAAGCTGGAGTGAAAGAACAGAGATCAAATGTTCTTCATGGAACAGGAGTAACAAAGGCCTGTTACAGTTCTAATCATGGATCTTGTGGTAGTTGTCTGCTTTTGCTGAAATGAACATAATGTTAAATGTGACATGCAGCATACTGTGCTTTGGGCTGACTTGTCTGGCATTTTCCATTTTCCTGGTTTTTTCATAATCTGATGTCTTCTTTGAATAGTGAAATGCTAGGTTTCAGTTTCCTGGTGGCCCTAAATATGGTCCTTCAAGCATGGAAGCGCCTCTGATTGCAACTGGATACTACTACTGTTGTTGTTGTTGTTGTTGTTGTTGTTGTTGCACTTGCTGCTGCTTCTCTTACATCTAAGTGGAACAGGCAACTAGCAAAGTTTACTTGTGCTGTTTAGAAAGCGCCAGAATGGTTGAATGGCCATTAAACATAGCCTTGTTCAGGAGTGTTGCTCACACACTGGAAAAACATGTGACGTGGGAGCCGGACTGTGTCAACTAGCCCCGTCCAATGAAGCATGCAGTGACTAGCTCCACCCCCCTGGCATACAGCATGAACATCTGCAAGGAGGGAGCCTTTGGGAGTAGATGTTCATGTGAAGGCTTCCATATGATCTGGAACCCTGCACAATTGTGACTAGTTGGCACACTCTATGCCAGGGCAGGGCTACTTGGCACAACCCTGCTCCCCCATTAAACATTGTTTCAGTGCATGAGCAACATTCCTTAATGGGGCTATAGTTGTAGGCATATCAGAAAGATGTTTAACACATGCAATATCTGGGATTTCGCAAGGGTATACAGGGTGGCAGAGAGTGTTGAGTGAAATGTGGTGACCAATGGGGATCCTTGAGATCAAATAATGTATACAGACTAAAAGCAAGAGTTAAAGGGTGTGTGTGTGTGTGTGTGTCATTTTTTAAAAAAATTTTTTTAAGAAAAACATGCTTCTTGTTTTATATTGTGTGCAACAAGGAGTCTCTTTCTGGGCATTAGAGTTTTGAGTTTTTGCTATGTTTTTTTTCTGTGGGATATCAGGCAGTTGTAGAGTCATCATTTCAAGAGCCATCCTTTCTGTGTGGGATATTGGTCTGGTAGTGTTCAAGTTTGCTTGCTCTTGTCTGAACTGGGCATTTCCAATGTTCAGATAATGTGTAGCTTGGTAAATAAATGCTGGGATAAATCTCTCTCCTTTTAAGCGTGACATATACAGGCCTTTTATGATTTCTGGATCAGTGGCACATGAGATTAAAATGGCCTATATATTGCTTGTATTGTTAGGAAAGAAACATCAAACCTTACTATATCAGGGTAGGAATAATGTTCATAGCTCATTGTCGAACTTGGGAAATGGATAAACTATTTGATCTTCTTTGTCTCAAAAAAACATTATTCTAAGCCTTTGAGTATAAGAACTAAACTCTGAGTGCTTTTTATATTACCAATGCATTGTAGGCTGACAACTTCATATTAGTCAGACTGTGCTCCAGTGAAGTAATAATATTGCAGTTATAAAATCCATTTTTATTATTTGGAACTTTGCTTAATAAGATGAAATAAGAAGTGTGAGGGCGAAGATTTGACACTTCAGATGCAGGGAGAGGAAATAGAGGATCCCTTGCTTTAAATTTGGGGGTGGCTTCTACTGGTGTAATACTTCCACACAAGGCATTGTCAAAACCTTTTAGACTATTTTATCCTTCATAGCTATTAAATACTATTTTATCCTCCATAGCTATTATAGACTATTTTATTCTTCACAGCTAGTACAATCACCTCTCCCTTAAAATATCCCAGTCTGTCTGTAAATGTGTAAGACAATAAAAGTTTTAAAAATATGGATACACACACACATAATACACTTGCACTGGTGTAAATCAAATTCTGTTCTTGGGTATCTTTCCCACCTCTTAAATTAAAAGAAGAAGAAGAAGAAGAAGAAAGCGCCTTCCGTTTTTTTTTGGTTTTTTTTTAAAACTTGCCTACCTTTTGCCGGAATAAGTACAGTTGCCTGCACATGGGTGCAAACTAGGCCATCAGTGCCAGGTGTGGCTCACAGAATTTTGACCCTGCTTTTATGTTGTCCCCAAGGGCAGTACTTACATAGTCAGAGGGGGGACCGAGTGGATGGCATCCATGGGAGAAAGTAAAAGCATGCACTTGGGGCATTTTATTTGAAGTATACATTTATCCCCTTGGGATGAAGGGCTAATTCTGGTTCTAGTAACCCCAGTGTCAGGGTAAGTTCACCTTTTGTCCCTCTTGGCTATGTCCTGGATTGTAGCCAATTTTGTTTTGTTCCATAGAACTCAGCTGGAGCCCTCATCTGCATATCCCATTTTCGGGGGGGACGGGACTGGTTTTGTTTGTATTAACTTATTATTTATTTATTTATTATATTTATACCCCGCCTTTTTTCCTGCAAGGAACCCAAGGCGGCTTACATAATTCTCCTCCTCCTCTCCATTTTTAGGTTACTCCTTCATTACCCCTCCCCCATCAGGCCTACTGGACAACATGTTTGATGCGGTATGATCATTTATATGGATCTCATTGCTCCATAATTTGTGAGTGTCACTTATTTTGATATATTCCTCTGCAGTACCCAGTGTTTCATTTGTTTACATTGGGAATGAGGTGTGTTGCTGAATGTAGTGGCCTCACTTCAATGGCAATGTACCCCTTGGTATGGGGTATGCCACCTAATGGTCCAGTGAGCAAAACAAAGCAGCTCCATAGCTTTGTGTATGGTGTACCTTTTGCTGTGTTTGAAAGGGTGTTATAGGATGCCATCGTTTCTCTTTATTGCTTCATTGAGATTGGTTTCCCCAAGGAAGAATGATAGGAAACTGGTGCTTAACTTTTAAAAAGAAAAGAAACCAGGGATTTTATTACTATGTCCGTCTTCTTGGATTATGTCTCTAAAGCCTGGTACAGATTTAACACATCCCTCTTCTTTCCCTCTCTTGAGCAATCTCCCTGCTTTCCCCCCTTCATGTTAAATGTTCACATGTGTAAATCATGGTTTCTGCAAGCCATTGTTGAAGTCCATACTTCTCTCATGCCTTCCAGGCAGGCACAGACAATGGCTTCTTGCCAACCAGTCAGACTGACTTAAAAGTACAAATGAAGTGTATTGCAGAAGTCAGTAACAAAAGGAACAAGCATAGTTAGGATACTAGCTATTAAAGAAGTGTGACTTATAAGTAAGAAGTTGATTCTGAACTGAATTCTCCTCCTCCCTTCCAAACTCACATTACCCACACTCCGCCTCTAAGGCGGATCCTCTACCTTAAGGGCCAATCACTTGGAATGTCTGACACTTCTCAGCTGGTCTGCCCTCTTTAGCTGACACCGCACCCTGGGATTAGTGATGCCTGATCCACCCTCCTCATTAGCATGCTCAGTTTGCCTTCCCACAGTATCTGAAGTTGATTGACTCCTAACTACCACCTGGCTTATCTCTGAGGCCCCTGGCCTTGGCATCTCAGCTGCAGATTCCAGCCCCTCCTCTGACTCAGAATCAGTTGCCAGATCCCTTGAAGGCACTTTTGCAGGAGCAATGAACCCAATCCCTACAGCCATGTTCCATGTAACATGGTAGAGCCAGTGTGGTGTAGTGGTTAGAGTGTTGGACTGGGACATCCAGGTTCTAGTCCCCACTCGGCCATGAAACTCACTGGGTGACTTTGGGCCAGTCACTGACTCTCAACCTAACCTACCTCACAGGGTTGTTGTGAGGATGGGAGGGGGAGGGGGATTATGTAAACCACCTTGGATTCCTTGCAGGAAAAAAGGCAGGATATAAATATAATAAATAAATAAATAAAACACAGGGTACCTGCTCATGGTTTAAGAAGGGGAATGTGTGGTCCTCCAGCTGTTGTTGGACTGCAACTCCTATCAGCTCTAGCCAGCGTAGTCACTGGTGACCCACCCCTAGTTTAAGGCTTACACATAGATTGTTGTTTGTTTCCCCACAGTCTGGCAGAATTCTTGGAAGTATGAATGTGTATTTTCTGCATACTGCACATTCAGGTTCATGGATGGAGGTGCAAGGAACAATCTTTAACTCAAGCCATATGCATTCAATCAGATGTTACCAGTTTGTCCTTGTGGTTCCCTCTCTCTCCCGAGCCACTAAGAACAAATACAATCGCAATGCTGTGAAGCTGAAAATGTATCTTCCTTTCAGTCTTGCAGCACTTGATATTTCTCTTTCAGGTTTTCTTTCATGAGCTTTCATCTGATTCTGCCCACTGTTTTGGGTGATGGTGTGTCTCTTAATGCTGCAGGGACAGATGTCTTTCCTGATCACATTTGCAAAAGGAAATGGTACATAGAATGGCCACCAGTGCATAAATAATATATACTGGAGCAAAGCCAAACACTTTTCAGGAAACAAAAACCCTAATAGCAATAAATATTTTACTGTGGGATATAATTAGTTTTGTTAACCTCTAACTAGAAATATCAGTGTTGGAAATCCCAGAGCAGACATGTAACAGCTAAAATATTAAAGGATAATTTAGCAAAGGAGTTAGCATGTCTATAATCCTTTTTAAAAATCAAAAAAATCAAAGCAGATCCTTCTTACATGAATTTGGGTATACTTGCCAAGTATCTTGATTCAATTTTGGTTTAAAATGTGGTAGAGACATTAGATCTACTGAATGGAGGCTTTCTTCTTTTGAATAGCTTCATATGTTATCACACAGGTGGCAAACCTGTGGCTGTTCTGCGTGTGGCCTGCAGAGCCCTGCGGATTCTCACCCACTTTTCCCTGCTGGTGTTGTCCTGCTTAAGGCTGGCCAGCAGCTGGCCTTGCTTCTGGGAGCACTGCCAAAAGTCCAACTGATAAAGAGATTAGCAGGGAGAAGCATAGTCAGACAGTCCAGGGACTTTAGCCAGTAAAGTTCTTACAAAAGTCCAAGGATCAAGCAAAGCCATTGTCAGGGTCAGTCCAAGTAGAGTCCAAGAGTGCAGGGTTCAAGGCAAGGGTCAGGGTCAGGGATCAGGAACACGAGTCAAGGAAGACGTTGTTTCCCGATACCCAGGCTTCAGTGAGTGAGTGTTGTTATACTGCCTGCTGCCTGGGCACGCCCGTCCCACAGCTGGAGCTCCTTAGCAGCAGACTGATTACAAAAGCCTCACAAGGCTGATGCCCTGGTTTGCAGCCGGACGCTGCGTCGAGGGGCCTGCATCTGTTCCTGCCTTCTCATCCTCCTCCTCTGTCTGGGACTCGGGACCTGCACCACCTCCACCTCTGATTCTGACTCCTCCCGGGCTGGGGAACTCCCACGGGTCATGCCAGAGGGGCCTGCCAGCTCTTCAGCTGCCCGGTCGGCCCCGTCTGGAGCAGCAGTGTCTGAACTCTGCTCCTGAGGAGTGTCCAGGCAAGGCCCTGGGTGAGTCACACTCGTCCTCAGAGGAGGATTCCTGGAGGGGGGTCATGACAGGTGTCCTGTGCCCATCTTTTGGCACAAACAAATCCTGGCAAGCTAACAGTGAGAACTGTTTTTGGTAGCAAATCAGGTTTCATGGACAAGCTTCTTAGCTCTCGCGGCAAAAGCTTAATGGTTGCAACTGTCCAGAAATCATATAGCTGATGTCAATTAGCTATAGGCTCATTATTTAATTCAAAGACCAGTCAAAAGCTAATAACTATAACCGTGTCAGAGATCAATACAAATTGGTTTCCCCATTGCAGTCTCTACGGTTCAGAATACAGGGCAAGGCGCAAGGGGCTTGAATGATTCCTGGCGTAAAGCATCCCAGACAATCAAAGGCAAGGGTTCTAGAAAAAAGGAATTCCACTTACACAGAGATTTAGTCCATTGCTGAATTCTTTGTTGGTACCTCCGCGCTAAATGGGTCGAGGCCTATCAAATTCAAGAGTCAAAACATAGGTTCAAGAGTAAGTCCCACGTAAACCCCCACACGCAGAGCTTTAAATGACCATAGCTTCTATTTTGGTATCTCCATACTATATGGGTCAAGGCATAGCAAAATCCAAGGGTCACGATCAGTCCAAGCCAGCAGGCCCTCTGGGCTATCAAAGACAGATACCCAATCCATAGCAAACAAGAATTCAGGCTCTGTGAAAAGTATAGCAATACATTCCACGGCAGGTTCTTAATGGTTCATAGCTCAAACATACAGGGTTCCAGGTTTCACAGACAATTCAGGAGAAACAGACTAAAGTCCAGGTGAGAAGTATTTATCACAACCCAGATGGATGGAAATCTCAAACATGAAGGGTTACCGGCAGTAAACGACAGTAACGATGGACAATAAAAGGTGGACAGTAATGATGATGTTCCCAGCAAAGGCTCTCAGCCTGGGCATCAGCTTAAAAGCAAGAATAGGGCTGCAACAATGCACCTCCTAGTGATCTAATTGACAGGGGATCTTAGACCATAAACGAGCCCTATGCCAATCAGGACATTTCTATTCTGTCCTCTTGAGTTGGCGTATCAACCTGTGTGACACCTCTGAAAAACCCTGCCCCTTCTACTAATTTCTCATGGAGAGGTGGTTAGCTTTCTTAACTATAGGCCTGACATTCAAGGTCAGAAACTAGCAGCTGGATGGGAGTGACTCAACTCTCCCCTGCTTTCCTCTGAGAAAACTGACAGAGACAAGATCACATTTATTCTGACATTCCACAGGCTGATTAGACCCAAACCAGACCCCCAACTTCCTCTTGCCCTTACAGGAATAAGTAGGCATAGGCAAACTCTTAGGCCTTGGGCTCCTTACTACTGAACTGGGCTCCAAACCCTTCCGGACCACTTCTGATCAGATTCTGGCCATAAAGTATAGAACCCGCTGCTGTGCTGGGGCTGGGGCCTGACAGCTGAACATCCATCGGGATCTCTGGGGGGACAGGGAAGTGATTTTAACCACACATCCCTCTCAGTTAGTCCGGTTCAGCCAAGATCACCATTTCTACACTGCTTGTCTGCATTGGGATCCCTTGCCGGGATGGAATGGGGGGAGGGTGTGTGTGTGTTCGTGTGAACGGCTCTATGTGCGTGAGAGGAAGACAAAAGGGGTTTTCTTGCCCACTCTTGGCTTTGGCCCCACCCACTGCTGGCAATATGCGGCTCCCGACCACTTTCCCACATGGGAATGTGGCCTTTGGCCCTGAAAAGATTGCCCATCCCTGCATTATTGTTTAATAGTACACTTTGCTGGACTCCACAACCCTGTTCTCGGTCACCAGTGGCATTGACCATGAGGAACATATGACCTGTTAATAAATACACTGTCAGACTTTAAGATGAAGATCACTGACACACCCCTGCTTCCTTCTCCTGTCAATGTGGGATAAGAGCGCTCACGCACTCTGCCCTTTGCCACTGCATCGATTGGTGGTACACGCATATCAAACTTTAACAGGTCCCCTTTTAGATTTATTTAAGATTCCCAGAGATTCTGTATAACCGTTCTTCTTTAATTTCCTTTTTTCCCTCCACAGCCTGAACTACAAATTGTGTAACTGTACTCAGTCCTCAGCACAATGTTTAAAGCAATGTGGCTTTAAAATAAATGGGCAGTATCCAGTACTGCCACTGAGCCTCCAGTCATTCCTTTGTGCCTGTGGGACCAACCGCTAGTGGGACAGGAACTAGTATTTCCTAAAGCAACCCTGGGAAATGTACAGAAATGCTCATTTCCAGAGTGGGACAGGTCTGCGAGCTCTGCTGACCTAACCCGTTCTGGAAATTGGTGTTTCCGCTCAGTCCCAATTGCTTCGGGAACTGCCAACTTCCAGTTGTGCTAGCAAAAGGTTCCGCTAGCACAGAGGCAGCATTGGATACTACTGCCCAATATCTTTTTAAAATGGAGCTCTGAAGACGCTTGTACATCTATGTGACTGACATAGCCGTATACTCTGTGTCATCAAACTCAGGATATTTTGACTTAAAAATAAAGGATGAAGGCAAAAAGTTGGTGTAACGAGGCTCCCAAGAGATTGTTGTCTCTTCTTGCCTGCTGGTAATTACAGCCCTTGAGAAGCAGTCACTAGCCCAATTCACAGAGCTTTGTTGAGAGCTGCAGTCACGCAGGAGGGCTTCTGAGCCTTTCTCCGTCCCCGCTCCCGAAAAGTCAGGAGACAGCATTCCACGCTGCTAGGCAAGCCACCCCCACCCCCCAGCTTCAGGGCGCCTCCAAGGCAGCCTTCTTTGTGGCCTGAGGAGGAGTCAGTCAGAGAGCGGTGGCTCAAGTCGGGAGGGATGTCATTGCATCTGCATGAGTGGGGAGTGATTTGTGTGTCTGCGTATCGTTGTATGCAAACTGTTGAACACACAGAATGACTGAATGTTTGCAGTCTCTAGTACTAATGTTTGGCATGTGTGTGAAGAGAGTTGAACACAAACTCCATATCCGTCATTTCTTGACAAGCTCGATCTGCATACAGGGAGTGCTTTGCTGAGTAATAATGGTTGTTTCAGTCACTTATTCTATGACTTTTATTATCCAAACAGTTTAAGAAGGCATAAGTGAGCGAGCAACTATTTTAAGTTCTTGAGTAACTGGGCATGTTAGGGTGCAGTCCTGTGGGCCCACTGGCCTTGCCTGGGGGCCATAGGATAGGTCGGAATCCCTTCCGAGGTCAGTCACAGCAGGGACTCTTCCTGAAGAGTGCCGTCCCCAGTTCGCAGGCAGCGCGGTTTGTTCTACGCCAGCTGGGAACTGAAGACGAAAGACCGTCTTTGGTACCAGCGTGTGTGTGTGTGTTCCTGGGGGAGGGGAGGGGAGGGGCGAGGCACCGCCGACAAATCCAGGCGGTACCTCAGCCCTTCCTCCTTGCGAGGAGGGGGAAAACGTTTAGATGGCCAAAATTGGCCGTCTAAATGTTTTTGGAAGGCAAGGGGAGTGCGGCAGCAATCCTAGTCAACGTGCTCCTCCCACCTTGCATTGGATGCCTGTAATCCTCTGAACTCAGAGGGTTATGGGCACCCACATAGGATGGGGCTGTTAGTCTCACTCAGAACAAGAACACTCTGTCTGAGTCTCCCAAGTGAAGATGGCTGTCTCTTGTTAAACAGAGTTCACAATTTGAGGGTATTTCTATCATGAAAAATCCCATTAGTATGTAGAAGAGTAAAAACAGTCCAATTTTTTTTTCCACAGCAGCTATTTAAGATTCTAGAGATCTCAGATCTAGAACTTAAACATTCATTTATTTTAACTGTCATCCTTGATGGTTAAGCAGAGGTAATGCATTTGGGAGGTTGGAGCTGAGGAAATGTAGCTTCCAGAATTAGATTAATCAGTTGCTTGTAACTGATCCAGAGATGGATCCCAGCAGATGTATACAATTTTAAAGAAAATATACAAATAGTATTGCGTTCAGATAATTAAAACGTCATAACAGTTTTCACGTTTCATTGCTTAATTAAGAGCAATAAAGACCATGTTAAATCAGAATGAATCTGTAATTTTACTACTAATCACACACAAATGCCAATGTCAGCATCATAATGAGATGCACAAATCTGACAGTAATGAGACTGTGACTATTGGGGAAATTAAAGTGAGTGTTGGCACAAATTACACAGCAAGGTTTATTCCAATTGTATTAATTGTGTTCCCAAGCAGAGAATTTCCACAAACTACATTTTAACTTGTGGAAATCATGTACCTAGGTATGGTAGTGATAGCCTAGGGAAGCTTGTGTTCTTATTTGTTTGTCTTTCCTACTCTGTGTTCAGATATGCATTTCTGCTCTAAGCACTGCGCTTTCCTCCAGGATACCTGGTTTATATCATCTAATGCATGTTTGGACTCAGATGGAGCATTATGCTGCACTCCTGGTGGAGGACTAGCAACACTGAGGTTCCTTCAGTCATTGAACATCTATGATCATTGTTTTGTGTTTCAGTGTATTCTCAGGTCACTCAGCAAATTAAGTGGAACTGTGATGGGTTTAATGCAGTCCTGCACAACCTGTAACCCACCATACCGAGTGCAGCCAACAAGCCACATATGGAAACCTACCAGGGGTGTAATAAACCGTTTGTTTTGCTATCTGCCCAGGGCTGCAAAATTAGGAGATTGTCAAGCACCTAGCAGGGCACCATACATGGCTGGTGGGCTGCATTTGGCTTAGTGAGTACAAATTGTATTGGCCCAGGTTAAGTCATTCAAGACTGAACTTTAGCCATACTGTCCAGAATTAGATCATAAATATTAATCCCAAGAGCATTATATACTCATCTAAAGCACTTCTGCACAAGCACAGGACCCTGTCGATTGTTGCTTCCAGTTGTAATTCTTGGCAACTAAGAATCTAGTGCCTGAATTTTCTTTTTTCTTCCTCCCTCCCAATCCCCTTTCCTTTTGTGTCGTGTCTTTTAGATAGTAAGCCTGTCGGCAGGGTCTGTCTTATTTCTGATCTTTCTAAGCTGCTCTGGGAGCCTTCATTGAAGGGTAGAGTAAAAAAGCTTTGAATGAATGAATGAATGAATGAATAAATAAATAGTTCTTCATGGTGTGTTAGATGCTTTCTGGGCCCACACAAATGACTTTTCATGAGTCTTCTGTGGTGAGGGTGGCTTAGGAGCCTGAAAAGCTTTTTTCGCAGGCGCAGACACAATCTCACTGTTGTTTGGATGCCAGCCTAACCCTTTGGAGATATTAACACAGATGTTGATGGTACTGTGAGCTGGGGATATTCATCCAACCTCGTGGATCTGGCCTTTAAATAAGCAGCTTGCTCAGCCCTTATAGGGATCAAAAAATCAATAGTTTTATGCAGTGCTTTTTTTCTGGAGAAAAGGGTACCGGAACTCTTGGATTACATTTCCTCGGGAGTAGATGGCGATTAAATTGTAATGCAATTAATAGAAGAAAAGGTGCTGGAACTCAGTTCCGGTGAGTTCCACCAGAAAAAAAGCCCTGGTTTTTTGTAATTATACAGTCCAGTATTAGAAGAACAGCAGCAAACAGTAGCCCTTTAGAGCAATCAGGATGCCTACCTTTTCCTTTATTTTTGCCATCTGCAGCAACCTCCCCACAACCTGGCGCCCTCCAGTTGTGTTGGACTACAACTCCCAGCATCCCTAGCCAGCCATGTTGGCTGGAGGATGCTGGGAGTTGTAGTCCAACATACCTGGAGGGTGCCAGGTTGGGGAAGGCTGGTCTACAGCCTCCTCTATCTCCTCCCATCACTTCGTAGGAGCAGCCTTTTTGGCTTCCTGTTCCTTCTCGTCTCCTAATAGAAGATGTCTGATAGGCTGCGGCTGTTGAATATTACAGTAATTAGTTCTGCCTGTGACTACACATGCACTGTCACTACAAATGCTCCCTCACACCCACACACAAAGACCACCATGACGCTGCAGCGGGAAACAGAAACCTCACATTCCTTCTGCCTCTTCATGGTAAGTATCATCTCCCTGTCGCAAGCACCCACTAGTACTTAGGGTTCAAAGGTTGAACCCAAAGGAGCAGAAACTGTCTCTTTCCCAATATTGTGAGCATGCTGGTAAGGCTGTGAACTAGTTTGTGTGTGTGTGTGTGTGGGTGTTAGTAAATTATTACAAATTATTACAAGATGTAGAGTGTGTGTGGGCCCAGCACTTGAGTGTCTTCTTCTCCTCCTGTCTACTGATGGTGTGGTGATAAACCCAGCATTCCAACCACATGGAGTGTAGCATAAGAGGCATGCTTGGATGACAATAGCTCTGTTCAGGCGTTTGTTCCGGCGCTGAGTAAATATGTGATGAGGGGAGTGTGATAACCCCACCCCCTCCATCGCTGTTTCTGGCACCTGAAGGGCAGAGCCTCCTGTATCTATGGAGGCTCGCCATGTGATTTTGAGCCCTAATTTTCCAGGGTTTCAAATTGCATGGGGAGTCTCCATGGATAGAAGAGGTTGTCCCCTTCGGAACATCACCCTCCATGTGTAGAAGGTGATGGAAACAGCAGTGGAGGGGCAGGGCTGGTGTGCTCCCCCCTCGTGTGTTTACCCAACACTGAAACGGATGCCTTAATACTGCTAAAGTGTGTAAAAAAATCAGTAGATGGCCAATCAACCAAATGAATAGAGGGGAAGTGTGGCTAGATGGGTTGGAAGGGGCTGGCCAAAGTGAAAGGCATCCTGGGGCATGATTGGGTCAGACAGTAACCTGAGTAAGGCGGTTAGCCAGAATGACTGGCACATGGACCTAAGCACACTGCACTGTCTTAGGTATGTGCATTTTTACCAGCCCCTTTTTCTTGGGAGATTGTAGCCAGGGATCAAACTTGGGAGCGCATGTATTGCTAAGCCTGTGCTGTACTACCGAGTTACAGCTCTATAGGGCTCCTTTGCTGGGCTGTATCACTGGGTCCATGTGGGACTGGGGAAGGGAGAAGGGTACATGTCATGGGTTAGGCCCCCTAAGAGACTCTCAGGTACTTCTTTCTTGTCTGACCATATAGCCATGCGTTTTCTGAAGTAGAGGAAGGGCAGTTTCTACTCTCTTTTCTGTCTATAAGTATTGTTGCCATCGGGACGCTGAAAAGATGGTCTCTGCGTTGTAGAGGCCCCTTGGGCATTTCCTCAAAGTGGACCTCAAAATCCATGTCTCTTGTTTCTACTTGCATTGGCTTTCCCACTGAGCTAATAGGCAGCTTATGGTGCTTCTTTGTGCTGTTTCCCTCACAGAGCCAACGGTACACAATTTGCATTCGGTACTTTGGGAATGGTCTGCATGGAGTGTGCACAACTGAACCATAGCACAACTGAACCATAGCGCAACTGAAACCCTTCTTCTGGGAAGCTTTGGGGGTCTCCCCTTAGGCCCCCTATACATAGATAACCCTGATTCTTTCTGGCTACCTGGTTGTACCTTGTCAATGGACAGTGTGTATGTGTACCGGCTTTGGTCAATCTGTTTCTTACCACCGCATATACTGAGTTAATGGATGACCTGAGAATTAGAACAAGCCATAACTCATTCCGATGTCTATCAAGGCAGTTTTATTGGAGTAAGGGTACAAAATCATTATTATACTTTGCCAGCACATTGCATTCAAGTGAGCATCTATTTAGATGCAACCTGGGAATCCTTGGCAGATAGCAGCAAAGAAGGACACAAATGTTTCTTGAGCTAATATGTGCTTTCAAAAGAAGAGAAGGAGGAAAAGAAGGATGGGGATGGTAAAAGGATGCTTCATGTTGGAGTGTTGGGGGAGAGAAGAAATGAGCAAAGGCCACATCCCTACTAGGTTATACATGATGACCTAAACAAATGGGAAGATTAGGCTTAGCCTGGGCAGATAACTTTTGGTGCCAAGCCAGCTGATCCCTAAATTCTTCCTGGATTACAAAGCCATAAAATAAAGAAGAGTTTATACTCTCCTGCTAATCCAGATTGGTTCTCTCGAAAAGTGTCTTTTTGTTTGTTTGTTCTTGATTAAGAAGCAATATGTGCCTTAAAAAAAAGACCTTTTTGCTTAGTATCTTTCCATATTAAAATATTATCTTTTATTCAAATTACAGGTGTCATCATGGGTTTGTTTGACTATTATTGTTAGATTGTTGAGTTTCATGCCTGTGTAATGTGTAAGCATCATTGCAGAACATCATGATTTGGAGGCAGAGAACCTAGACACTCGGGCGGCATGTATTGTTTTTGCTATGTTAGCTTTTCTCTCTGCAGCCATTTTGCTTTTGACTCTGCTGTTGTGCATACATTA
Source organism: Shinisaurus crocodilurus (assembly GCA_021292165.1). Taxonomy (NCBI): domain Eukaryota; kingdom Metazoa; phylum Chordata; class Lepidosauria; order Squamata; family Shinisauridae; genus Shinisaurus; species Shinisaurus crocodilurus. The sequence continues at coordinate 202,524,240 of CM037876.1, read as the reverse complement.
GATCATGGCCAAACCATAGGATTGGGCTGCTGATCAGTCTATTTTTCCCATTTCTGAATTTTGAAATGATTTTTATGAAGAAATCAGATTGGTACTTTAAAGGTGTCTTGTGCAGAATCCTAGTTATGGGTGTTCTAAGCAGAGGTTATAGACTGATGGGTTCACTGCTGGGAAACTTTTTCTCACTAATGCACAATACTCCACCCTCCACTTCTTAGTGCATCTTTACACCTTCCCATAGAATCGGATCCTATCTGATAGTACATCCATATACGATCCCTACTTATTTTTCTAATTCCCCACAACTGGTGATACTTGTGATGGGATTTGTATGAGAAAATGTATTGTACAAGTCCGGTAGTGTCTTTTTCAGGATGTATCACATTTATGTCCTTCCTTCTTGCCAGTATATCCCCCTCTCTCCCCCACTCCCGTGTTCAATTGTACGATCCATCAAAAGGAACATAACTTTGTGTGACAGAAATTTTGCCACAAAACTGGCACAGAAGAAGCAACTATTCTTTGATACAAAGACTCCATCTGCATTTGTATATCTATAAACGGAACATTTCCCCCTTTAATTTCCACACATTTGATGGTATTTTAATGTAGTTTATCCTGCAAATTCCACTCACACTCCTTTAATGTTTTAGGAATGCTTCCCTGATATTTAGGTGTTTTGTGTTTTGATATCATGCATAGTACTTGGAACTGCACATTTTGGTCCTAGTCCCTGGCTTAAATCATTCTCTAAAATTGTGCAAGTCTTCTGCAGAGCACTATCCTAACAAAAGTTTGAGCATCTCTTGAGGGCTTGTAAAGTAGGTCTGTTAATTTATTTTTCTCTTATTTGTAAGTGTGTACTATTTGATTTTATGTTTGCCCTGATTCATTATGGAAATTATGTTCATCAGTCTGTGGAACCTGATCACTGAGTAATATTGAACATGGAAATTTACAGGCTACATTTTCATGCATATAGATGAGTGATAAATTTGCCTGCATTTGCAAGCACAATTGGTATAACTGTTAATTTGTGTACAAAAATTAAGTGTCCTGTGATAGAATTCAGCTGAAATTTTAAACTTAATAGTTACAATCTGTATTAAACAGATGGCCTTCTATTTCTTAATTAGCAAATGAGAACAGCAATAATACATTTTAAAAATAAATTTCCTGAGCAATTTAAAATTGTACTGCTTTCTGAAATCTGCTGTAGAAGTTTAAGTTCTACAGCACTTAAGCATTTACTTAAGTAGAAGTAAAGTAAATGCTTTACTTTACTAGTAAGTAGTAAGTAGAAGTAAATGATGTTTCTTATCATTTACTTCTATAATTGAAATGAAATGTTGCAAAATGTTTTCTGGTGAATTTTCAAATTCCACAGTTCAGATTTTGATGGCAAAATTTGTTCTCAAAATTTTACATTTGTGTTGCAGAACTGAAATTTGACATCACAATAGTAAAGTTGCCTGTTTTGGTAAATGGCAGAACTCATTGCTGCTGTCAAATATGGACTGCTACTGCATGTCAGCTGTAAAATCTTTTATCAAATTCTGACTGCTATATGTCTGATATTGTCACATACTGAGGTTACTGAAAAATCTTTGGATGTCAAATGCAGATGATGAAGATCAAATCCTTGCAGAATATTCAGCAGATGCTCACATTTTCTGAGAATATGCAGAGAGCATTTGCCAGCAAAATCCTGGGGCAGGGGAGTGTCATGGGCTTGACCTTTCAAGCACACACTCTGGCATTCTGACACAGGACACCGCAAATCAGTGAGGCTCTTTTATTGTAGCAAATCTCACAGTAAAAGCTTAATGGTTACACTCTTCAGAAATTATATAGCTCGTGACAATTAACTATAGGCTTCATAAGTAATTCTAAAACAATCCAAAGCTAATAACAATAACCATGTTGGAGATCCAGACAAGATGGCTTTTCCATTGTAATCTCTACTGCTCAGAATACAGGGCAAGGGGCTTGAATGATTCCTGGCATAAGCCATCCTAGGCAATCAAAGACAAGGGTTCTAGAAAAAGACCTAAACAAATCAACACACACAGAGGTTTAGTCCAGCCTTAGAATCTTCGTTGTAACCCCTGCATTATATGGGTCCAGTCCTATCACATCCAAGAGTCAAAACAGGTTCATGAGTAAGTGTAGAGTAATCCCACACACACAGAGATTTTGACAACCATGGCTTCTACTTTGGTATCCCCACGCTACATAGGTCCAGGTATAGAAAAGTCCAATAGTCAGGATCAGTCCAAGCCATCTGGTAACTCTGGGCTATCAACAATGAAGATACATAATCCATAGCAAACAAGAATTCAAGTTTCATGAAAAATATATCAGTACTTTTCATGGAAGGTTCTTACCAATACAAAGTTCAAGAAATGAGTCGAAATTTGATGGAGAGTCCATGTGAAGAGTGCCTCAAGAGGCTCAGATGGTAGTAAGTCCAAACAGAGGATTTGGGGCAATAAATAAATAAAGACGAGAATGTTCCTATCAAAGGCTTCCAGCCTGGGCATCGGCTTAAAAGTGAAGGTGTGGCTGCGATATGATAGCCGTCCTCCTGAGCAGCTAACTGACAAAGGATTTTAGCCTATGAATGAGGCCCCTGCCCAAATAGGGCATCTCCATTTGGCCCTCCTGAGCTGATGCTTCAACCTGTGTGACACCTCTCTGAACCCACTCTTCTGTTAGGTTCTCACAGAGAGGCTGCCAGCTTCCTTCCCTGCCAAGGTCGAGTCTAGCAGCTGGATGGGGGTAACGTAACTCCTGCCTGCTTTCCTCTGAGAACACCGACAGAGATAAGCTCATACTGATTCTGACATTCCACAGGCTGAATAGGCCCAAACCTTTCCGGACCACTTCTGATCAGATTCTGGCTATAAATTATAAGGCCCACTGCAGCACTAGAGTTGGGACACAACAGAGAGGGGGGGGGACCACACAAAATAATTTTAGCTCTATTTTCCCCCCTGTTAAAAGAAAGCAAGAAGATTAGAAATAGAAAGCAAGAAGATTAGAAATATACCAGATTACCCCTGAGAATCTTCTCGTTTTTCTATTTTAATTATGTTATCATAAATGCCCCCACCTTTTGAAGCACCCTTTATCTTCAACTGCTAATCCATTCCAGGTCCTGCAATGTATGCGTAACATGTTTTTGTTACTCCTACATATATATAAATGGCAAAAATAGTGTCTATGTTTGCATGTAATGCTAAACCATGGTGCTTGAGCTGTTCCTGCACAGATGGGGCTGCCTTTTGAAAATGGTCTGAAAACTTCACTTGGTCCAAAATCAGGCAGTGAGATTATTAACTGGGACTGGCCGATGCAGCCATATTATGCCAGTGTATCTGCATCAGTTGCCAGTCTATTTCCGGGCCCAATACAAAGTGCTAGTTTTAAAGTCCTAAATTGCTTGGGGACAGGTTACTTGAAGGATTGCCTCTCCCACATATACCTACCCAGACTTTAAGATCATCTTTGAAAACGCTTCTCCAGGTACCCCTGCCAAATGTGATACAACAGGTATCAGCAACAGGTATCAGCTAGAGAGAGGGTCTTTTTGGTGGTGGTGCTCAGTTTGTGGAATGCCTTTTCCAGGGAGGCTCGCCAGGTACCCATGCTATTGACACCAGGCAAAGACCATTATATTCTCCCAGTCATTTTAATTTTAAAAACTTTAGTGCTTTTGGATCTGCTGTATAAATGTGTTTGCTGCTGATTTTAATATTGTAATTGGTTTTAATCTGTTTGTTTTTTTCTTGTCATCTTAACTTTTATGATTCTAAGAATTCTACTGTTAACCACCTTGGCAATGTCTGTTATTCGGTGGTATATAAATTTTCTTAATAAATAAATAAAAATTTGAAACTTAGGAACCTCTAAGATTTTCTTGAAGTAAGGTAGGAGAAACCTGTGTCCTAAACTTTGTAGCCACCCAGTTGCCAGTCACCAGGCCTAGTTCTTTAGGTTCTAGTGGCTACTGGGCACCTGGATTTTTGCATTACTATGAGAGCCAGTGCAGCGTAGTGGTTAGAGTGCTGGACTGGGACTCAGGAGATCCGGGTTCTAGTCCCCACTCAGCCATGAAGCTCACTGGGTGACTTTGGGCCAGTCACTGACTCTCAGCCTAACCTCTACCTCATAGGGTTGTTGTGAGGATAAAATGGAGAGGAGGATGGTTATGTAAGCCACCTTGAGTTCCTTGCAAGAAAAAAGGCGGGATATAAATATAATTAATAAATAAATCACTATTGTCTCAGAGAAGCAGAATTGTGGCAAATCATTTTCTCTTATAGTTGTATGCAGTGGTTGCACAAAAGGAAGGCAACTCCTGCAACCAGTCATTCTCTTCTCCCCTCCTCCTTCAGCTTCCTTTACCCCTAGCCTTCTCTAGAGCAGGGGTGGGCAGAAGGTAGATCTCCATATATTTTGGACTTCCTCTCCCAGAAGCTGCTGCCAGCATGGCCAATGGTCAGGAATAACAGAAGTTGAAGTCCAAAACATCTGGAGATTTACTTTCTGCCTACCCCTGCTTTAAAGGGTCATGGAGCCCACCTGAACAGAAGGCTCTGTGTTGAGGTTCGCGCGGCACTTTAAACCCACAGAAGTTCAGAAACCTCTGTGGGTTTAAAGTTGCCCCAGGCCCCATTGTGCCTGATGAGACACAGCAGGGGTTTGGAGATGCTGCCTCTCCCTCTTCCTCCCTCAGTCCTCCCATCGGTACCGCAGGGGGCACGGCAGGAGCACTGAAGGGAGACGAGTGGGGATGACAGCTGGGGAAAAGTGCCCAAATGGCACTTTGCCCCAGCAGTCAGAAGCTCCCCCCAGCTGCTCCCACTTGCTTCCCCCAGCTGCCCCCACTTGCTTCCCCCAGCTGCCCCCACTCACTCCCCCACCTAGCAGGGCCCCACTCACCACCGCTGTCTGCTGCCACCTCTGACCACTGCTCCTGCCATCCATCACCACCGGAATAACCCCCCCCCCCCAATGTAGGAGCAAGCTGTTGGCTGCTCCTGTGTTGGGGGGGGGCTTATTCTCTCTGTCGCCAGGATTCCTGTGCATCCCAGCGGCAGAGAGAATTAACCCTGCCCCCAAGGCAGGAGAAGCGATCGGCTGCTCCCGCACTGAGGGGGCTTATTCCAGTGGCGGCATTGAGGGGGCATACCCCTGTGCTGTGACAGTGCCGCCACCATCCCCACAATGGCGCGTTCAATGTGCCATCACTAGAAGGGTGGTGATGTTGGTGGCGAGGGAGGGGCATTATTGTCTCTGCCGTGCCTGTGCGCATGTTAGGCCCTGGCAGAAAGAGTCCCTCCTCCCACGGTCACCATCTTCCAGTGGGAGTGGGGTGCTTCCTTTCCCTCCTGCCTGCTAGGCCAATCAGCACAGCAGGTGGGAGGGAAAGGAGGTGCGGGAAGGGCCCACTGTGCTGGCATTCCTCTCAAGGAATGCCAGCACAGCGGGTCCTTGGAACAAGCGGCTACGCCATGCGAGGTTACCAGAGCCAGCTTCTTGCTGGCTCCTGTCCCCCTGCCCCGTGTAGCCTCCTGTCCTTTCGGCTGGCGCTGGCGCTGGAGAGGAAGGAAAACTCCTTCCTCTCTAGCACTGGGCGAAAAGGCAGGCAGGCAGGCAGGCAGCTACATGGGGCAGGGGTGCAGGAGCTGGCCCGACGGTGGCTCTGATACTCCTGTCCCACGTAGCTGCCTGTCCTGGCTGCGTCATGGGCTTGGCGCACGTGCGCCAAGGCCCCCACATAGCTGCCGAGGCTGCGGCAGTGGTCCCTCGCAAGGCGGGGTTTAACCACTGCTGCCGCCACAGCTGCTCCTCCCTGTTTTGCCCCCTTTTTCTTGGAGGAGAAGGAAGATGAGCTGGGGAGGGGGAGCTGCCACCAAATCGGCAGTCCCTCGCAAGGCTGGGTTAAACCTGGCCTTGCGAGGGACCGCCATGTGGGCTCCTCCTCACCCAGCCCTGGCGAGGAGGATGAGGTGGACAGCTGTGGTGGACGGCAGCAGTGAGTGGGGCGACGTGGTGTCAGCGGACCCTGGTGGCGTCCCCATGCGCTCCTGCCAATGCAGGACATCGGCAGAGGTGCATGGGGAAGCCGATGACAGCCAGCCAAGTGCCACTTGGCTGGCTGTCATTTGCCAGAGCCCCTTGCCCATAGTGGCAGCCCTTCTTTTCCGCTCTGGCCACGGGACTCTGCCTTTTTGGTTTGCAGGTAGATTAGCATGTTGTCCAGGTTCGGATGACATGCTAAACCTACAAGAGTTTCCTTAACTCTGCCGCAAACGATGGCATAGCATGGTGGTTTAGAAGCCACCACCAGGTCGCTTCTAAGGCACCCTGCAGGGCTCAGATGACACTTTAAACCTCAGTAGGTTTTACGTGTCGTGTGAACCCAGTCTGTGTTGTCCAAGGCTACAGTGCAAGGGAGGAATCCCTTGAAATTGGGTGGAGGGACCTTGCTACTGTGGGAGCTCTGCTATGTCTGTACCGCAGTATAAAATTCTTGTAAAGGTTATCTTTAAAAGGTTTTAAACCTCCTGTGTTCTTTTCATCTGAATTAGAACTGAGGCCAAATGACTGGGCTTGGGTTCCTAGAAGAGACAATGCTTTTGTCAATTATAATTGACCACCCTCCAAAAATGTCCTCAGTATAACCTTCTGGCTCTTTGAGGCTGTTTCTCCTAAAGTTTAATTTTTAAGAAATGCAGGAGCATGATGCTTTTATGTCATGATAGAATAAGATATTCGCAGGTCTGGTGCACTGAATATAGACTTAAACTGAACTATTTTATTCCTGTCTGTGACATTGCTCATTTTCTTGAAATGCAGCTTCCAAAATCTTTTCCAGTACGGGTATAATGTAATGATTCTATAAGGCTTTATTCTGAGCTATATGTTCCTGCTTTTATTAATTGTATGAATTAAGCTTTTGCAAAGCTTCATGAATATATAAATCACTAATTCATTTTAAACTCGGGTTGGGAGCATACATATAAGTAATGAGATATTACAGTTCTTTTGGTGTTCCTTTAAGTATAATCATTTTTGCTCAAAAGGTATCAAATCTGGGTAAAGCAGAGGAAGCTTTATGAGGATGGCAAATTGATAACAGAAGACAAAGAAAAGGCAGAAGTGTTCAATTCCTACTTCGGCTCGGTCTTCTCCCAAAAGAGGGTCTATGACCCCCCTGGCAAACCTGAAGTGCAGACTGAAGGGGCAGAATTGCAGCTTGAGATTGATAGGCAAATGGTCAAGGAGCACCTGATTACTCTGAACGAGTTTAAATCTCCAGGGCCTGATGAGCTGCATCCTAGAGTAATAAAGGAACTGGCAGAAGAACTCTCAGAACCACTGTCTATTATCTTTGAGAAATCATGGAGGACAGGTGAAGTGCCAGACGACTGGAGGAGGGCAAATGTTGTCCCCATCTTCAAAAAGGGCAAGAAGGAGGAACCTGGGAACTATAGGCCAGTCAGTCTGACATCAATCCCCGGGAAGATTTTGGAGCAGATTATAAAGAAGACAGTCTGCAAGCACCTTGAAAACAATGCAGTGATTACTAGAAGCCAGCATGGATTTGTCAAGAACAAATCCTGTCAGACTAATCTGATCTCATTTTTTGATCGGGTAACCTCCCTTGTGGACTGTGGGAATGCTGTGGACATTATATATCTGGACTTCAGCAAAGCTTTCGACAAAGTGCCTCATGATATCCTGATTAGTAAGCTAGCTAAGAGTGGGCTAGATGGAACAACTATCAGGTGGATCCACAATTGGCTAAAGAATCGGACTCAAAGAGTGCTTATCAATGGTTCCTTCTCAAACTGGGGAGAGGTAACGAGCGGGGTACCACAGGGCTCGGTCCTGGGCCCGGTGCTCTTCAACATTTTTATTAATGACTTGGATGAGGAGGTACAGGGAATGCTTATCAAATTTGCAGATGACACAAAGTTGGGTGGAACAGCTAATACTCTGGAAGACAGAAACAAAATTCAAAGTGACCTCGATAGGCTGGAGCGCTGGGCCGAAAACAACAGAATGAAATTTAATAGGGATAAATGCCAAGTGCTGCACCTAGGGAGAGGAAACCAAATGCAGAGTTACAGAATGGGGGACACTTGGCTCAACAATACTACAAGTGAGAAGGATCTTGGAATTGTGGTAGATCACAAACTGAATATGAGCCAGCAATGCGATGTGGCTGCAAAGAAGGCAAATGCAATTTTGGGCTGTATTAATAGAAGTATAGCTTCCAAATCGCGGGAAGTGATAATTCCCCTTTACTCGGCACTGGTTAGGCCTCATCTTGAGTACTGCGTCCAGTTCTGGGCACCTCACTTTAAGAAGGACATAGACAAACTGGAGAGGGTTCAGAGGAGGGCAACAAGGATGATAAAGGGACTGGAAACAAGGCCCTATGAGGAGAGACTGAAAGAACTGGGCATGTTTAGCCTTCAGAAGAGGAGACTGAGGGGAGATATGATCGCACTCTTCCAGTATTTGAAGGGATGTCACACAGAGGAGGGCAAAGATCTCTTCTCGGTCATCCCAGTTTGCAGGACACGGAATAATGGGCTCAAGTTACAGGAACCTAGATTCCACCTAAACATCAGGAAAAATTTCCTGACTGTCAGAGCAATAAGACAATGGAATCAACTACCTAGGGAGGTGGTAGGCTCTCCCAGTCTGGAGGCATTCAAGGTGCAGCTGGACAGACATCTGTCAGAGATGCTTTGACCTGGATTCCTGCATTGAGCAGGGGGTTGGACTCGATGGCCTTGTAGGCCCCTTCCAACTCTACTTTTCTATGATTCTATGATTCTATAAGCGAGAGGAGGAATGCTAATGACATATATGCATTCAGTCTAGGACAAGTACTGAAAAGAAAAATGGCTTGGCTCTCTGCGAGAGAGTAACTTTAAAAAATAGACAGTTCACCTTGGGCGCTGTAAATTTTTCTCCTAGGGTGCAGTGGCAGGTAAAAAATTTTTTTAAAAAAAGTGGGAGCAGGGGGAGTACTGTGAGAGCCCTCAATATGTTGGAAACTCTGCAAATAATTATTACAGATTTCTCATCCACTCCCTGCCTTCCTTTCCACCCTTTCTTTGGTGTTCTCCACCTTCCCCTGTTTGTTCATGCTCTTCCCTCCCTGCCCTCTCTCCCCATGTCTGCTGCTAACACTGCTGTACATTGGGAGAGGCAGTCCCTTTTTCTAGAAAGGGAAAGCACACACTTGTGATATCACCAAAATGACACATAATGGCAGTATCCTATTACAGCAGGGAAAGAAAGGGAGGTAGATATGAGATGGGAAGGACCAGGCAAAGAGGAGTGTGTACACACACACACACACACACACACACACAGTGTGAGTGTGTGTGTGTATATATATATATATATATATATATATATATGGAGAGAGAGAGAGAGACTATTTTTAAAGCATCAAAACTATATTTCAGACAAGTTTATCCTGGATCCCAGAAGGATGCAGTTAATCATTCTTTCTCTCTTAAACACACACACACACACACAGTTAATAGAGTGACTATCAAAATAAACATTGAAATCTTTAAGCAAAACATTTGCGCTTACTGCTTCTTTAGCTGCTCTGATATGAATCAAAGTGTCCTGTTGCCAAGGTGGCTCTTTCTCTCTCTCTCTCTCTCTCTGCTTGTTTGCAACTTCCCCAAACAGTGAGTAATTCCAGGAAGCTGCACTTGCCCAGGTTTGGTTTTCTGCTGAGGAGAGATTACTGGAGATTTATGATGTTTTTGTATATCAGATCCCATATCATCCCCAGAGAGGCTGCATAGCACACACCCCAAATATGCCTTGCAGAGCTCAAAGCTTTCATCTCTCTGATCCAGAATTAGAATTTCCTTGTTCCTGCGCGCACACGCACACACTCACGCACACACTCACTCCCCAGATCTGATAGGTTCCTCCCATTCAGAACATTGAAGAAAGATCCAGCTGTTTCCTAGCTATTGAGAGAACATTCTGAGCCATTAACCAAGCAGTTTGTCTGATGAAAGACATGGCTAGCCACCATGGCTGCAGGTTGGCCAGTTTTCATTACTCTGTCTGCTATAAATTTAATTTAGCAATACATTAATTTTGAAAATGGCTAAGAAAATTTCATGCAAAAGCAGTTCAGATTATCTAACTGTTAAGAGGCTTTCAGGACTTGATACCACACAAGAATCTCAAGCACCACTAGTAGCAGCAGCAGCAGCTGTAGTAATTAGCCAATTAAACAGTTTTTACTGATAATCTGCGATGGCTAATAAACATTTCACAAGCTGTAAAGCACCCTATGGATCAATTTAGATATTAGCAGTCTGGATCGTGACAGTAAGCATTAGGGACTCCCAAAAGTTATTGCTGGAAGTGTAAGAGGTACAGGAGAAGCTGGCTTCTCAGTTTGGTTAGAGAAAATGCATTCCAAATGAATTAGTAAAGTCTTGTAGGAAGTCTGGAGAATATTAATGATTTATAGAGACTTGAGAAAACAGGCCATTTGAAAAACGTGCATGTCATTAAATCTGATGCTTTCGGTACCAACGACTGAGATGCAGCGAGGAATAAAATGTGCATTTCTTTTCAGAACTGCCATAAAACATGTGTGTACTAGATTGAGTGGGATGACAGAAAACCACAAGAGCATCTCTGAAAATAATATGCAGAAGGAGGGGTAGAGCAGGCGTAGTTACTGGATGCTATGAATGGGAAACATATTGATGTTTTTATTGGGATAAATCTGCCTCTTGAAGCAATCTTACTATGGGTCTTCTGTGCTGAGCTGGTCCAGACCTCCTTCAGCAGATGGGGCAGCAGAGCCCACATTGACACCTTGGACAGCAGCTCTGGTAGGAGAAAAGTGAGGGTAATAGTACTTACCTATCAGTATGGGTTATTCTTGAGTGATTCTACCCAGTTACACAATCCTCTGTGCTTCTTTACTTTCTCAGAGTGATATGTCAAGCATGATATCCATAGTGAGCGAGCAACTAACAGAAGCCCTTCCCCAAACCTTGTGTTTGAAAGCTGTGAGAAGGGCCTTTGCTCCAGCACCATATGCTACCAAAAAACCCAGTGCTCACTTCATGGTATATGTGCATCTAGCATTAATGTGACTGGAAAGGGCCATTTTGAAAGAACTCTGTTTATAACTAAGCAATCACCATTTCACATAGCTCATCATTGATCTATGGACCTCTACCACTAGAACTGGTAATGCCCAATACTTAATTTAGGTTAAAAAATGAATGGATATGCCAGAGAGTATAATGATCAAGACACTGGTCCCTAAATCCAGTGTTATTTGAGCAGACTTTGGCTCATGGAACCAAAATTTCCCTTCCCCTTCTCACCTGCAGCCTCTCACATGCCCCCCCCCCCAAATCTGCTCTGGAAGGACCCCCAACCCTCTAGAGCATATTTGGGGGGCTGTGGAAATTCTATCTGCCAGTGGTGTCCATTCCACTGGCAGGAGGACACTATTAGATACAACCCACTGTGCTTATAAGCTTCTTGAAGATTGGCATCTAGAAAATAGTGGGTAGAGGGAAGTGGGCAGGATGCGCTGAATCAATGTGGTGGTTGTAATATTTGTAAGAAAACATATCAAGAGGGGCAGGCACCAATATGTTAAAAAAAAATGAAAGGAAAAAAAATCTCAGGTGCCAACTGAAATATTTTATTGCCCAACGCGTTTCGGCATGTACCTTCATCAGGGGCTGTAATTCAAAATAAAGCATGCATTTTTGGTAACAGTATGCAGTTATGCATGACAGTTTATGCATTACAGTATATTAGAGTATTTTAATGTTATGTAAATATGTATGGTAATGTTCTGTTTGTGAATATTTTAATTATGAATTTCTCTGGATTATTGTATACTAAAATTGTATTGTATACCAAAAATGCATGCTTTATTTTGAATTACAGCCCCTGATGAAGGTACATGCCGAAACGCATTGTGCAGTAAAATATTTCAGTTGGCACCTGAGATTTTTTTTCTCTTTTGTAATATTTATAACATGTTTGTGCCATGTTTATGGGACAGGAGAAGGGCCTTCACCATACTAGCAGAATGTAAGTTTTGCATGCAGAAGGTCCCAGGTTCCGTCCCAGGCATCTTCAGTTAAAAGGTTACGGTGGAAAACTCCTCTGCCCTGAGACACTGGAAAGTTGCAGCCAGTCAGAGCAGACAGTACTGGGCTAGGTAAACCAATGGTCTGGGTCAGTATAAAACAGATTTATTTGCTAAAATTTGTTCAGCTGACAAAATGTATTCCTTTAAATCTCAATTCTCTCTGAGATCATGTTTAAACTCAGCCATTACCCGGACTATTATTTTGGATTTAAAAGCACACTTATTTTCCTTGGCAAGATCCAATTTTGTATTTGACCCTTGCTAAGCTAATGAGTGTCCAAAAATTACTTCATTCACTTAGCATGCGTGCCTCATCAAGATAGTCAGTGCATTAATGTCACACAGCAGCCCTTCCGTTGATGTATTCAACATTCACTAAACAAATCATAGTAGAATTTGACATTCAATGTATTGCAAATTTCTTTGAGGCCACCATCGAGGCTTGGTAGTTTGGCTTCCTCTTTCTCTTCTCTCCACTGTATACTGGGAATGTGACATTCCCCCCAGTAATAGGGTTTCGGTAAGGAAGATTCAAAATCCATATGTCTTGGTGGAAAAGCACCCACCCCCAATCCTTACACAGAGCTGAAATTCCAACGGTTCTACCATTTTAAAAATTATAACTCAGAGAAGACCTTTGAATTTTAAATGCCCTTGCAGCATGCTAAACAACCTCTACATTTTAAAAAATATTCACAGGAGCACAGACAGTTTTAAAACTCCAGGTAATATTTTAAAATATTTACAGCTGGAAAGTGTGCAGAGGTGGGGGATAAAGTTTTAAATTTCCCCAGCCAAATGACAGGCACTGATGTTTTTTTCAATGCTCAAAAACATGCTCAATCATCAAAAAGACCAAAATGTGACATCAAAACCACAACAGCCTTGCCTCCAGCTTTCTGCATATGTCAACATTTTACCCATAATGTGTTTATTTAGCTAAGTATGTTTGTTCAATAAACTAAAGCAAAACAAGCCACAAAAATAATCAGCAATCCAACTACCTTAACATGTATTTATTTTCTTAATGTAAACTTTGAAATCTCCCAGGTTCCAGCTATGTATTCAGATCGATTTTATTGCCAAGTGAATGTGACAAGGAATGTATTTCATTTTGAAAATTTGAAGGGAAGATCCAGATAGCTTTTATTACCTAGGCTTTCCATGGATGTTAGTTATTAAAAATGGGTTGTGTTCTAGTCAGTAAAGGATCTAGCCAGCTTTTATACATAATGTTCTGAACATGTCTATGTAATAGTTTGTTGGCATATGTTTCAGTTCCATTAGCCAATGCATTATTTTTAACAAAGTTTGTCACAGGAGAAACTCTGATCTTTAATTCTATTCCGTTCTATAGGTTTCAGATCCTTTAAGGATATGGATTTGAAGTTATCTGAAAATCCAAAAAAGTTATGTGATTCATGGCATTTGGGGAATGTAACTGTTTTTGATAAATGTATTTGTAATTCTCTTTGGAAGCCAATATAATTGCACTTTCACTTGAGTGTAATTTTGCAATATGCACATTAGGATATTTATGTGTGTATGAGTTGAGGAAGTTGGCTTTCCCTTTGAAGCATGGTACATTCAGTAGCCTTTGTCTTTAACATCACTTACAGGTGATGACATGCTTTGGTCTGGAATAAACAGACATTCATGAGTGTATCCACACTGAAAGTTTACTACTAGCTTTCTTGTGGAAACATTGCCGGATGTGCTTTTATTACCATTTTCTCTTGTCCAGCTGTAGTTTGATCTTAAATTGCCACTGGAAGATACACCAATACTATATTGCTCTGTCCCCAGGAAATCTTGAAAAGGAAGTGCAATGGTTCTGTAGTAGATTATAATTACTTCAGTCTTTCTGATCAGAAACAATTGGGTGAAGAACTGTTTTGAAAAGCAGCCTAAGTAGTGGATGAAAGTATTTCCAATTCTGGTAGGAGATGAGGGACTCTTACTTCACTAGACATGTCAGATCTCTCCCCTTCCCACATTCTCTCTGCAAGAAAAAGTGTTGTACTCAGGTTGTCTGCATTGACATTATAAAAATATAAGAAGAGCCCATCTGGATCAGACCAAAGACCTATGTAATTCAGCATCCTGTTTCCTGTTGTGGGAGTGAACTTGTGGAAGAATGAGCAAGCTGAAAGCAACAAAGCGTCTTAAAGACATAAGACTCTTTAGCTGTGCTGGATCAGACCAAAGGCCTACCTAGTCCAGCATTCTGTTCCCGGAGTGGTCAACCAGAAGCTTATGGGAAGTCCACAAGAAGGACATGAGAGCAATAGCACCCTCCCACCCAACTGGTATTCAAAGGCTCGAGCTAGTATATAGCCATCATGACTAGTAGACATTGATAACATTCTCCATGAATTTGTCTATTTTTATTTTTATTTTTATTTATTTCATTTTTATACCGCCCAATAGCCGAAGCTCTCTGGGCGGTTCACAACAATCAACAAGACAGTCTATCCCCCCCCCCTTTTAGAGTTGGCACTACCTGTTTAAAGTGGGTGCCCAATATTACATCTTGTGGTTGCTAATTCATAGCTGAACTGTGTGCTGTATGAAGAATTGCTTCCTTTTGTCTGGCCTGAATCTCCCACCATTCATCTTCAAGGGATGACCCTAAATTCTAAATATGAGAGAGAGAGAGACTTCGACTTCTCTCTCCACACCATGCATAATTGTACACCTCTATCATGTCTCCCCACCCCCCATTACTCACCTTTTTTCTAAGCTAAACAATCCCAGATGTTACAACCTTTCTTCATAGGTGAGTTGCTCCAGCCCCCTGATCATTTTGGTTGCCCTTTTATACAACTTTTCCAGCTTTATAATATCAGCTGTGGCAACCAGAATTGTATACGGATGATTTGTTGCTGCTGCTGCTGTAAAAATAGTGAGAGATAAGACAATCCTAGCCTGCTGAATCACGATCTAATAGGCACAATACAAAAGGAAAAAGGAATGAGGTGGGAAGAGGAAAGCAGCAGCTCTTTATCTGGTTGATGGATGGGCCAAGTTGGTCTTCCCCTTGCCATGATGTTCTTCCTGGGAAACAGGGCGTATAGCCTCCCACTGGCCCTAGGTCTTCTGGCCCATGGATGGGGCCAGAGTGTGCTGCCCCTCAGCTCTCCAGACTGAAGGCAACTGTTGTTTGGAGTTGAGTGTTCTTTCTGGCAGGGAGGTGCAAAGCCAGTTCCTGCACTGACTGATGGATGGGGCTGCTTGGTTTTCCCCTTGCCATGGTGTTCATCTTGGGAAGCAGTGGATGCAGTCTCCCATGGCCCTTGGTACAGTTCCGAAAGGCTTTCCCCCAAGCCAGCAAAGGTAGTGTTTAGCCAGGTTTGTAAGTTGTTTTTCAGAGTTCAATAAATGCATCTTTAAAAGATTTCTATGATAGTTGCAATCTCTCTTATCTATATATCATGTTTTCTTATTGAGTGTTATCAGTAGGATACAAAGTAAAATGAATGCAAAAGAAAATTAATAGAGAGCCCGCATCGAGTTGTGAGATGGCCCTTTCTTCCCTCGGTCATACTATACATTTTTATCCTGTAAGTTGAACAGTAAGGTTTATGCACTTTAAAAATGTATGTAGCCAAACGTGTTTTTCCAAAAGATTTGCTGGGCTAAGGAGCACTTCAGAAGAGATGGTTGCAATCTCAGCAGTGTCCGTGATGACACACAGAACTATGGTCTCTTCAAATGGAAGCAAAGTACAAATAGCATTGCCTACTTAGTAATTTAGGGATGTTGATAATGATATGAAACTTGAAAATTAATCCTTCGTAGGCCACAGCCATTGGCCATTGCAGTATAGTTTTCTTATGAAACATACCAACAAGATTGAAATGATCTGGTGATGTTTTAATAATTTGGGGGGGGGGGAGTGATTTCTCTAAAGAATTTCTTTAATATGGCATATCATGCCCAAAAATTACTGATACATTTTATAATGAAACTCACTGGGTTCACATGACAACCTACCATGGGCAGCCAGCCATGCTGGGTTGTCTTGTCATCCAAACCCAGAGCATTTTCTGTGGAGTGGCTTATTTTTCGGGAACAAGCCACACAAAGAATGCATGGCTTGTTGTAGGGTTGCTCTTGCTCATGATGGGTTGTTGTGTCATCCAGACCTGGAAGACTGATTTTATCTTGGGTTGCCACGATTGACTACAGAGCAGCTCGGCAGGAGTGGCAAAAAAAACACCCCATGCTTCTTGCTTTTCACAATCTCACCAGTGACTGCTCTTCCTCCAATGCCAAAACGGCACTTTGGAAGAACCATCAGTCATTCCCCAGCTTCTTATTTTTTTTACTTTTTGCGGCCTCAAAAATGTGCAGTTGTTGTTGTTGTTGTTGTTGTTGTTGTTATTATTATTTTGTTGGACTTTCGCAAGTGTGCACTTATGGCTACCTGATATGAGTATTGACAAGATGAGGTTGCCCATCGGCTAATTTGTAAGTTGTGAAGGACTGGGGAGAAATAATAAGAGAAAAGAGGGACCCGGTAGTGCAAGTCAGACGCACAAAAAATGGAGGGGGAGTGAAAGGAGTCAGTGCACGAAAGGGTGCGGGGGACAATGCCTCCCTCTTGGAGATGTGATTCTTTCCATTTTAAGTGTTGAACTGACACTTCTCAGGGGGGATGTGTGACACTGGAAAACTCGTTTTAGAACTGTCAGGTAACCACAGCAGTAAGTGCTCCAAAAAGGAGCCATGAAAAAGACAGGGGAGTTAATATCTCCCCTTTATGGAATAGCTGGAGACTTGAGGAAGTGTTGAAAAGGTGGGGGACACTGAGAACTGTCAGTTCACTTAAAATTGAGAGGATTACATTGCTAAAGGGGAGATATTGCCCCCCCCCATTTTGGTGCACCTTCTTTTGCCGCTCCCCCCCCCCCCCCCGTTACTGGTGCTTTTCAATTGGCAACTTGACAGTTGATCCCTGGCAACTGTGCGCCATTTAGCCTATATGCACTCTTGCCTTGTCACCTGTCACCTACTCCACTTCGCTGCTCCCATTGACAGCTGAAACAGACAAGAGAATTGACCAGGCAAGACTACACATATTGGACACCTGTAAGAGCACACTTGTGAAAGACCACCACCAATAATAATTTATGAACACGGTTGAGCAATTTTCCAGTGGCCGAATTTTTTAAAAAAAGATATGACCCCAGTTGCTCTTTTTTGAGGCTCCGGGGGGGGGGGGGGGATGGTGGCGAATGAAAGGGATTGGAGCGGGGAGGGTGAGACAAGACGGGTTCTGCCATGAAGGATACTGGGATACGTGCTGGAGCCCGCTGGAGGACTCGGGGGGGGGGGAGAGGGGAAAGCAGCCCATGGTAAGCCCAATTGTCTGTCGGGCGTACCATGGGTTGTTCAGTGAACAGCCAACCCACCATGGCTTATTTTCAGGGTGGCTTAGCATGACATGCGAATGCGCCCACTGACTTACAGTTAGCGTGTGGTAACTAGAGTTCGACAGGGCAAACCCTTATCATGAAGTGGGTCCAATTCTTTTCTTATATACACATTACAAAATCAAAACTAAAATGGAGAATTATGTCAGGATCAGAAGGCATTGCGATGCAAATACCCATGTAGTTTGATTAAAGCAATGAAATTCTCCAGAGTCCCATTACCTGTGTTCATTGGCAACTCTTGGTAACCTTGAGCAAATAATTAAGCAGCGTGACCTATTTTCTCATCACAAAAATGGAAGTTTAGAAAGCATTAATTAGGCAGTGCTTATAAAGCGCTTTTGAGGATGCTAAAACACATGATTGAGGACCTTCTTCTGTCTGACTCAAAGAGCCTGCATAGAATCATAACAAGTAACATGCTTGTTTTGTACTAATCTTATTTTTCCTGAAACACTCTTGAGTAAATTAATATATAAATTCCAGGCAACCTTTAATTTGCTACATTTTCATCCCCAATAAATACCTTTGCACTGTTTTGCATTCATTTAGCAGTAATCATTTCCTGGTGACTACGTTTTGGACTGACTTACCCTGTGTGATAAATCAACAGCAAGGTTCATTAGCCTCTATAATTTCTTTGGGATGCATAAGTCATAAGAGTTATTAGTGCTTATCACACAGGGTGATTGCATAATTTTATTAAAATGTATTTGGAAGTAGAGTAACTTGAGCAATCAATTAGTTAAGTTCAAGAGGTGCCAGAGTTAAATTATTCTGAGTTTGCTTCTGCTAATGAACGGTGTCCTGTCTCTTTTTCTTGGAAACTAGTATACTGCCACTGTATTCAGTTTTCTCTGTGATGGATTGGGTGCATACATGAATCACTTCTTTTTCTTTAAAAAATAATAATAATTCTGCTTTCCTCTCTAAGTGACTTGTATAGCCATAACATGGAGATCAATTTTCTCTTCTCCTAACTGGCAAGCGTTCTCTCATAAGACAATTCTGTGCCTTGTCTTGTTCTACTTCCCTCTGTGGTTTCAGTTTTCTTTTAAAGCGGCACACAAGCAAGAACTTTAGTGCTGGCAAAGGAATTGAGACATTGTGGCCCCAGTCCAACTAAAGGTAGTCATGACTAAGGCCACGTCTACAGCCTCATAAACTGTGGCTTATGAATCCTTGAATGCATGCCTTCCCCTCTTCCCATCACGTGGCAGCTTTGGCATGGGGATCCTGGCTTGCTTTAATGTTGGTTAACAAACCAGGATAATAATCCAGGCTCAGTTCCTGACTTTCCCTGTTTTGTTAACTGATATTAAGCCAGAGTTCCCTGTTTCAGACGCAGCAGAGAATTCTGGCTTAATGCAAGCCATGACCTCCATTCTGAAGGAAGCACATATGGGGAGGGTGAGGAAGGAGGTATGCAGCTATGGTGCTCAGCCATGGCTACATAAAACATGGCTTCATAAAACATGGTTTCAGCAGTGGATGAATGTACAAACTCAGCCTACATCTCATTGAAAGCAGTGGGCCTCTTTCGTTGTAACTAACTCGTTTCATTGGTTTATGTGGGGCTTAGTCATAACTTACTTCACCTGAATCAAAGGCCTGGGTGTGTGTGTGGTTGAAGTGCAGTAGTGACCTGTTGGCTTAACTCCCATTTGTTGTAGAAGAATAACACAAATCACAGTAAATTAAAGGGAAGGCCAAAATTATTACTTTTATTGTCTCTAGAAAAAAAAGAGGTCTTCTGTCTTTTTTCTTTTAGTTAATCTCGCCCTCCCTCTTGAATTATATGCAAGAAAGAAAAGGACAGTGATCCACAAGACCTCAACGTGTGTATATTTGTGCTTCCAGCACCAATCAGCCTTTAAAAAAAGGAAAGGGGGGAAAGGAAATAAATCCCTGGATTTTGAAAAGGGCTCTTGGGTGATTAATTGGGCTGTGTGAAACCTGTGCCATACTAGTTGTCTGGGTTAAGAACTGCTGATGAGTGGAACACTTTTCAAAAACTCACCTGCCAAGATGACTTTAATGTCTATGGTGAGGAGAAGTGACTGGCAAGATATTTGTTATTTGGAACTGGATCATGTTATGAAGTTCTAATGGCTTCTGAGATAATGCTGTGTGTTTATTCTATCTGGGCTCAGCTCCCATTATGATAAGAGACTGGGTAGCTTAGCTTGTGGTATAATTAATGGTACATAATTGTTTTTGATTTACAAATGAAATACATAATTACCAAGCATTTTAGTTGTGAGCAGGCCAAAAAGAAAGGGTCAGAACCTCAATTATGAAATATGTTTCCTATTAAGAACATGGGAAATTATAATAAATTGCCTATCAGATTCTTTCTTTTTTAAAAAGAGCAGTCTACCCTAAACAGGATCCAACCAGTTGTTCAAGCATGCACTTTTTTTTTTTTTAAATTTAGCCAGAATACCAGGATCAGTACAATGGGACCTTTCTGCTTAAGGATATGATAAAATGCTTGCTATTGACTAGGGAACTATATCTAATACAATACAAAATCACATGGACTTGGGCAAGCCCAGCATCAGAACCCAGCATGGCACTCACTGTGGCTGACACAGTGAGTCACTCCTTTTAGGGAGAAATCCTATGGCCGCGTAGACCGTGTCTGAAGGGCCATAGGATAGCTCAGATTCCAAGAGCCGAGATCGGAGACAGCACTCTGACCCCGGAGCTGGGAATCAGAGCTCTAACCACCCCCACCCCCACCCCCTCACAGAAGGTACAGAAAGAACCGTGTCTGCTACTCTCTGAGGTCGGGAAAGCAACCTCGGAGAGGGGGGAAGGGGGCATTTGGGGGGGATGGGAGGAAACTGTAGAGGCCAGGATAGGAGGTATCTTGCCGCCGCTCCAGCCTCCTCCCCTCCCCCTCCAAGACATTCCAGCTAGATGAAAAAGCCCAACTAGCAAAAAATGCAGAGCAGGAGGACGGAGAGGTGAAGATCACCTCCGCTGCTTCTCCTGCTCTACATAGGATGACCGTAAGCCTCCAAATTCAGGGGCTTGTGGGCATCATGATAGGATTGCACCCTTAAAAAGTTACTTTTTTTGGCCTGCCACTCTGAGGACAAACGCCGAGTGAAGTTGCTGCTGCAGCCTCTGTCATATATATCACCCCGAATGCCTCTGGAGCCCAGACGCATTCTGCGGTAATAGAGATGGAGGCGGCAGCTTTGCACATCACTGCTCTGCTGAGCTTCAGGTTGAGGGCCACCTCCCGCCCATGCCATGGCCAGGCCTTGGACACAGCAGGAAGCAGTGGGGATAGGAAGTGGCACGTAGCGAAGAAGTGCCGAGTGAAGCTATCTTCATTTGTATAGGGGTCCTAGCGGCGGGGCAGGGGAAACTTGTCCAGGGCCCCCTTAAACCTGGTGCAGGTGTTGGCTTGGATCCTAAGATAAGGTAAGCAAAATCTCAGAGAAGGAAAGTATTTTTTCCCCTTCCCTTCTCTGGAAGACTCTCTTGAGAGTTGAGAATTCTACCTGAACAATGTGGAACAGGGCGTCAGGCAGAATAGAGAAGGATGGCCCCGAATCTGCCATCCCACATTTTTCAGGAGGGCCGACTGACCCTCCAGAGGGGCTTGTCAGGACAGGAAGCTTTCCTTCTATGAACGTCTTGTAGGTAATTTATCTTGGGATCCAAGCCGTGACTATTTCCAAAGGTACCATTCAATGATCATTGTGGGTTTTTCCCATATCGAAACTTTTCTAGGTTTTGCGGGACTGGGGGGGGGGGGGAGTGGGATGAATAGAAAACTGAATTGCTCCTATTCCTAGGGTCATATGTTGAAAGCAAGTTCAGTTTCTGAATCCCAGAAGTCAATGGAAAGAGATTCTCTGTGCATCCATCTGATTTTAGAAAATACGTTCTGTGCTTGATATGAACAATTACAAAAGGTGGTATGGAAGTTGAACAAGACTGTCCTGCAGCATATTAATGTAGATAGTTTGATGTGGATAGCTTTAGCTTTGGCATTTTATTAGTGCCAACACTGTGCTAGGTGATGTGCAGAAGGTGAGCGGCACGGTCCCTTTTGCAGTGAGTAATTTGCCGTAAGTAGTGGAAGTTGGATGGGACAGTGATGTGGCAATGAAGGAGTAGATAAGGTGAGGCGGATGTGGATTCAGGAAAAAGCTGTGTAACTTGAGGAAAGGCCTAAAGGAGAAGTGCCACCATACCAGGTATGGAGAGCCACATGTCAGAAGTCCCAGGAGAGGAGTGTGAGGAACTGGGTAGCCCAGGGGTCCCCAACATGGTACGCATGAGCACCAGTATGTCTGCAGATACCTCTCTTGGCACCTGTCAGGCTCCCTGCTCCTCCTGGTTTTTATTTTATTTCTTAAGATTTCTTTTTAAATTAAAAAGTGTTTTTTAACTGGGAGGCTGGCATGCTGCAAAGCAAAGTGCTACCCTCCAGCACCATCTTTATTTGGGTTCGAAAGACTGGTTTTGTGTTTTGCTGCTCAGCCCCCATCTCTGCCTTATACTTTGCTTCTTGGCCAAGTTACTTTTCTTTTAGTCACCAGTTTGCCTTCTGGGAAATCAGTGCTTGGTCACCAGCCATACCCTGCCATGGTAGCCATTTCATGAACAGGCAAAACCCCCATAGAAGCCATTTTGTGAGAGTGCCCACAACACTCTCTCAAAAATCCAAATATGCCCACCAGCCCAAAAAAGTTGAGGACCCCTGGGGTAGACATTAAAGTTGGGCATGCCTTAGTGCCCAATCTGCACTGTAACACTACCAAACATTTCCCCCTCAAATTATTATGCATCAGATGTATACTTGAACTGTGCTTCAGTGATGAAATTGGAGTAACTACACTAAAAAATTACATTGGATCGAAGATCAAATCTCACCACTACAAATGACAAGAGAATTTGCTCCCCTGCACACACATTTTGCTGTGTTATTGGACAGCTTTTCTCTTCCACTGTCATATGCAATAATAGAATCCTTGAAAAGTCAGTATGTTTGAGTATTACAAGGGTCTGTCTAGGACTATGTGGATGACAGCTGAGTATACTTCCTGTATTCTGAAGAGCAGTGTATTTACCATGCCTACAATGGGGTGGGGTGGGAATGCACTTTCCTATAGTAATGACACAAACCACTTTGAAGGGATTCTGCCATAATGGCAGTATATAAATACATGAAAGTAATAAATTTAGCCTGACATAATTTAACATAGCCCTCACCAACCTTGTGCTCTCCAGATATGTTGGGCTACAGCTCCCATCATCCCCAGCCAGCATGGCCCGTCCATTATATATCAACTTGTGAGAAGGAGCTGAGAATGCCAGACTAACAGCCATGCCTACAGCAGGGGATGCAGGTTTCTATAATAATGATGATACAAATGATTGCAACTTACAAAGGGTCGCACTGTTAGCATTCCATCTTTCGCTATAGAATGTTGTGGTATCTTGGAAGTGCCACAAGATAAAATGATTGCTAGCGTAGGTACTTCTAGAAGGATTATGCACATTCACAGTTGAAACATTTACCAATAGCTCCTAACCAAGAAGAGAGCTTTAAAGCAGCCCCCATATTCAAAGCCAGTATAGCTCTCATTACCATGTGGAGAACAAGCAGGGGACATCATAAGCAGGACATCTATCATGTCCTGCTTATGAACTTTCTATGAACATCTGGCCCGCTACTGTTGGATATAGGATGCTGGACCTTGGCCTGATGGAACAAGTCAGTTATGTTCTTAACTGGTTGTATTGTTTACTTGATTCTATAGCTTTTGAAAAACCTGCCTGTATGATATTTTTGTGCTATTATATATTTTTGTGCTACATATGCCTGGGACAACTGCATTTTGTCCCAGATATATATGAACAAACTGCAGACAGGAAAACCTGGAGAATAAGTAAGTTAGTCAAGCATGAGAGGCAGTGTGGTATAGTGGTGAGAGTGTTGGACTCGGGAGATCCGGGTTCTAGTCCCCGCTCGGCCATGAAGCTCACTGGGTGACTTTGGGCCAGTCACTGACTCTCAGCCTAACCTACCTCACAGGGTTGTTGTGAGGATAAAATGGAGAGGAGGAGGAGGATTATGGAGAGGAGGAGGAGGATTATTATAATGCCTTGGGTTCCTTGCAGGAAAAAAGGTGGGGTATAAATATCTATATATATATAAAAGAAAGTGTCCTGATTTATGAGCTGGGACTCATAAATGCCCAGCTCAAACCGTTTAATCTAGGAACATGAAATTTTGAAGGAACATTGCTTTTATGACGTAGAGCCCCACTAAGGAAGGATTTTTGGAAATTCCATCCCTAAGGGGGTGAAAAAGGGGGGCAAAATTGCCCCACAATCATATCTCCTATGGGCAAAACAACAGGGCAGCAGTTATGCAAATCGGCCTCACCTCAGAATTCCTGCAGGAGCCAATAGGAGCAGTTATGCAAATAGCCCATAGGACACTTAGAATGTTTGCATGAATTCCTGCAGGGACCAATAGGGCTGGGTATGCAAATCTCCCCTAGGCCATTTAGAATGTTCTCTGAGGAGGGTGAAAAGGGAGGGAAACTTTTTAAATGACCGAATGACTGCTGTGTGCGGGGCGTCATCGCATAGGCTCCATCACGTTTTGACGTATCCGCCCCAAACTTGGCACGCATACTCTCATCACCCAAGCACAAAGACTGGTGGGTTCAAATCTCCGAAAAACCCTCGCTGCGCCTGTACAGCCCAAAATAGATGAGAGACAATGGCATCACTTGGAATGTTCGCAGGGGCCATTCAGGAGTGGTTATGCAAATCGCTCCAATGACATATAGAATGTTCGTATGAACTGCCACGGGCCAATCAGGAGCGGATATGCAAATCTCTCCTGCGTCAAAACAGAATGTTCATATGAACCACAGCCGGGGCGGAGCTGGGATTTCATTGCGTAGTCCTGGGGGGGGGGGGGAGCAGGGATTTCATTGTGTAGTCCGGGGGGAGGAACAGGGATTTCATTGTGTAGTCCTGGGGGAGCTGGGATTTCATTGTGTAGTCCTGGCGGGGGGGGCAGGGATTTCATTGCGTAATCCAGGGAGGGAAGCAGGGATTTCATTGTGTAGTCCCGGCGGGGGGGGGGGAGCAGGAATTTCATTGTGCAGTCCTGAGGGAGCAGGTAGTCCCGGGGGAGCTGGGATTTCATTGTGCAGTCCCGGGGGAGCTGGTAGTCCTGGGGGAGCTGGTAGTCCTGGGGGAGCTAGGATTCCATTACAGTATGTAGTCCCGGGGGACCTTTCCTATGGAGCAATTCAAAACAGCGGTCAGCAACCTTAAGGAATTTTGAACAAATAGTGCCTATAGGAAAATGACAACCCATACAAACTTGGCACGGCCACTCTTCATCATGCGAGCGAAGCCGCGGGCAAAAGCTAGTAATAAATAATAAATAAATAAAATGATTCTGCATACATTAGTTTTTAGGCCACAAAAGATGTCTATTTGTCAAGTCTGTTTGCACTTTGCCATTGTAATGCTGAGTAGCTGTTTTGCTATAACAGAGAAGCAGACTGAGCCTTTGCACACCTACTTCTGCATTTATTTTTGTTTGTGACTTCTTCCCAACAAGGTCATTGAGATTTCATTTAGATATTGCTTATAGTACCAAGAGCAATTAGGTATTGGGCAGGAAGGATTCCTAAGCAATAGCCCTGCCATATGCTCTTGAAACAGCTGGGTGTGGTGAAGGAAAGCTTTACTTGCCTCAAGCCACTCTTCTGTTTATAGGAACTCTGAGGTCCTATAAAGTAGTGCTGAATATTTTCTATCTTTCCTTTCTAGTTCACTGGGATTCTTTTTCTAAATAAAAATGTGCTGCAATGTTTTGTTAGAAGGCAGTCTGTATTCGTGAATTAATAAAGATTCCCCAAAGCATTTGGATTTTAAAAAATATGAAAAGACTATAGATGACTTTGCAGACAGATGTTGCCTCTAAGATTGCTTCCTTTCTTTGCACCTACATCATTTATCATTTAAGTTCTTGTACATCCAGTAATGCAAAGGGATAAGCATTGTTTGAACATATCTCTGGAATATTTTTTTAAAAAACTGCAAGCTTGGAAATTGAGTTCTGCTTCTTAGGAAAATTTGCAGCCCATTTAGGGGGAAGTAAATCCAGTGGGGCTTACTCCTTGGTAAGGGTGTATAGGATTGGGCTGCACATCTTAGTTATCCAGTATACTTTTGGGTTATTTTCTCTTTTAAGTCCTGCTTACCTTGTTTGTATGTGTTTATGTGTAAACCATGATGATTTGGCTCATGAGGGTGCTTCCAATCCTATAGCTAAGCTTGCCTAAGGAAACAGTGCAGTTAAACAGAACATTGGGATACTCCAAGATTTTCTTACAACCTATATAGAAAATAGAGTATGTATGTATTTATTTATTTATTAATGTGCATAAGATTATTACACATAAATTGCCTTGATTTTTAGATACATCCGTACACAACCTGCTTCCATAACAGGCTGGCAGTCCAAGGTCAGGATAACATCTTTCTTTCTATTTATTTATTTATAATATATTTTTATTTATTTTAAACTTATAAAAAAACATACAAACAATAACAAATCCAGCATTTGATCAGATGGACAGCGTGTTCAGTCTGTGTTACAATTAGTGAATTTCTTATTATTTGAAAACCTCTGTCTCCTCGTGTTGCTATATTTCTTTCAGCCCAACGTGTCTTTCCATAAATTGTCATGTGTTGTCAGTGGTTTCAGTTTGTCCTTATTTTCATTTACATACTGTATGAAATCGCATAGAAATCTTCATCATTGTTGTGTTCTCTTCCTGCCTGTTCTTGTTTTGTCAGTTTTTCCATTAGAGCAATCATCCACAATCTTGGCCACCACAGATCTATTGATATTTCTGAGCTTTCCTTCTAGAATCTTGTGATTTCCAGTGGTGCAGCCACATAAAGGTCAATAATACTTTATGCATGAGGTTTTTATTTTTCCCCTCAAATATTGACAACAATCCCAGTGCTGGACACACATTAATTAGTTATTTAGTTAAGGTTAACATATTTCAACCATGACAAAAACCAATTATGCTGGTTTCCAGAATTAATATTATCTTAGAAGAAACACCACCAGTAGTGGAACTTCAATGTCCTGTCAGTGTTAAACTAACAGTGGAAGGTTTGAACCCACAGATAGGTTTTTCAGACTTTGAGAGTTGGACTAAGTTCTGCCTATCGGAGATGAACGATAAAAGGTGTAGGTCCTACATACAGTAATACCTTGGATTGCAAGTAACTTGGTCTGAGAGCGTTTTGCAAGACAAGCAATTTTTTAATATAAATTTTGACTTGATAAACAAGCGACGTCTTGCAATACGTAGGGATGTAACAGCTCACCTCGAGCGGGCGTAGCGGGCCGAAATTGGCCCCGCTCACGCCCGCCAGAGACTCGCTTTGATATAAGAGTGTTTTGGATTACAAGCACAGTTCCGGAACGAATTATGCTTGCAATCCAAGTTATTACTGTATGCCTTTTATGTGTACTGTGCTAAAGTTATAATTTAGCATTTCTCTCGGTTTTTCAAAATTTCCTTATTACTTGCAGCACTCATGCACCAGAGGGAGCTATTCTTCTACCATTGATGAAACTAGAATTTCATTTTTAAAATACAGAACACACACAAGCTTTTTTATTTTATTTTAAACCTGAATAATCACTCCTGCTGTTTATAAAGTGAGCATTCCACCTGCAGACATTCTGGGTGCCAAAATGGGGGCGTTTCTACAGATGGAATGGAGTTGTGCAGTATACGGGAAAATCCTGCTTCTTAAATTCAAGGAAGACCTGCCCCCTCCTCATTTATTTATTTATTTATTATATTTATGAATCGCCCATCTGGCCAGACATCCGGCCACTCTGAGCGATTTACATTCCAATAAAATACAAGGGGACACACACACACACACACACACACACAGTATAAAACACAATTAAAAACAGAACAAAACTTAAAAATCCTAACCCACCCCATATTCCCGCCTGAAAAGCCACGTTTTTAATGCACGGCGAAAGCTAATCAAGGAAGGGGCATGGCGGAGGTCACTGGGGAGAGAGTTCCATAAATTGTGGGCTGCCACAGAAAAGGCCCTCCTCCTAGTCCCCACCAGCCTGGTTTCTCTGGCTGATGGGACAGGGAGAAGGCCATCCGTGGCAGATCTTGTTGAGCGGCCTACTTGATGTTGCTGGAGGCTCTCCTTGAGATAAACTGGACCGGAGCCGTACAGGGTTTTAAAGGTCAACGCCAACACCCTGAATTCGGCCCAGCAAACACCTGGTAGCCAGTGCAACTCTTTGAGCACTGGAGTGATGTGATCACGCTGGCGGCAGCCTTTAATCAGGCGAGCGGCTGCATTCTGTACCAGCTGCAACTTCCCTCATGCTTCCAACTCTCCCCCTGCTCCAGAATCCTTTGAACGGCGAAAGCAGATGAGGTCCATCCATGCTGCATTGGTTTCAATGTAATCCATAGCCACAGCTCCATCAGGATATGTGCATCTAGGCAGGTATTCCTTTAAAAGAAATGTCATGCAACTTGACAGTATCCAGGCTCAGATGCACATTGGGTGTGTGCCATCTGATTGAGAGCCGTGTTTCCTGACTCAGCAAGTGATACGCTTCATAGATTTCATAGATCATAGAGTTGGAAGGAGCCTACAAGGCTATCGAGTCCAACCCCCTGCTCAGTGCAGGAAACTAGAGGAGGGGTCTCCCATCCAAGTAATAACCAGCCCTGACCCTGCTTAGCTTTCCACGCTCAGACAAGCTGAGCCAGCTTGTTCCCAGGTAGCTGGCAAAGCAGCTGAAACTGGTGAAAGGCACCACTGAGGCCACCTAGGTCTCTGGTGTCAAAGCTGGATCTAAGAGTACCCACAAACTGCAAACCTCTTTCAGAGGGCGGGCAACCCCATTCAAAGCACGTTGAATACCAATTCCACGGTCCCCAAAACCATCTATCCACAGTGGCTCCATCTTGTCAGTACTCATTTTCAGTTTACTGGCCCTCATCCGCCCAGTCATCTTTTTTTTAGAGCCTCACCTGACTCCTCTGACGAGGAGAAATAAAGATGAGTGTCATCAGCATACTGGTGGCACCTCACTCCAAATTCCCAGTGGACCTCCTCTAGCAGCTTCCTATAGATGTTTAAAAGGGTGGGGGATAAAGATAGTTGTAATACTGTTGGCATTTTAATTCATTTGTTCTGGAAGACATTGAATCAAGGTAATTAACCTCACTTTCTCCATAAAAATGTTGAGATATCTGATGATAGATCTCCTGTGCCGCATGTAGTTTGGCCCTTATGCATCCATGGATTAACTAAGTGGGCTTCTCTTGATCTTGTGCAATGCCTGTGGTTTTCCACAGAACCCATGCACTCAAAAGCATTTATCTTGTATGTCCACCCTGCTGACTTTGTATTGATGCACAAGGGGGTGGGGGATGCCTGCTGACTGAGCCCAGGTTGCCAGTGTGAATTGCGCATATATGTTGCAACAGGTTTCAGCTTGGATGCAGTTATTTCACAGAGTGAGAACAGTATATGATCTGGCCATCATTAGACTTTCAAGTCCCAATGCTTTCAGTTGGAGGGAGTTAAGCAGGCGTAAAGCTTCCTTGAAATCAGAAGGCTTTACAAGTGCATAATTCTGAATGTTTCCAAGTCATCTTTCCTCTTCTAAAGTAGTTGTACTTTTACAAAACAGCAGTCTTATCACTCCCTCTAATAGTAAAGTGGCTTGCCCCCCAGGGTGGCTTACAAAGATTAGTAATGAGACAGTCCCCGCCCTCAGGCTTAGAATCTAAAAAACACAACACAAAAGGAAAAAGGGGTTGGGAGGTAGAAGGGGAAAGAAAAAAGCAAAGCTCAGGCACCAATTCTTAGTTTCAAAGTTGTTATAGGTTTTCTTTCTGCCAGGGAAGGGGAGAAATGAATTCCCTGCAGCTGTTCCTTCCCTGGCCAATGTATGGGTCCAAGCTGTTCTCCCCGCTGCCATGATGTTCTTCCTGGGAGGCAGTGTGTGTGAGAGATGGACTGACCCGGGTTCAAAAGCTTCCCTAGCCAGTGACCCTCAGTCCCAGTCACGCAGGCGGAAGGAGGAGATAACAGCAGTTAATAAAGATTAAAGAGTTTATTTGTAAGACCCAATTACATGGGATTAAGGCAAGCAATGCATCTCCTACTCACTACATCATTGCAGATACAAATCCAATACCCCAGTGGTAAGGCTAGATGAAGTGAAGTCCAGAACAAGTCGAGACAAGAAGCAGCAGAGAAGTGAAGCTATCAGCAAGTGTGTTAGCTTTATACCACCTATAAATAGGATATTACTCACCCCAGTTGTATAACCTATTCATCAACATGTTGACTGCTAAACCTGTCCAAGGTTGCTGAGTCATATCATCTCAAGTACACATACCTTGTGTACTTGAACTCAAGAGACACCCACCAGGTCAGGTGATAATCTCGATGTCAGGTGGTAATCTCGTTCTGCCTATGCAAAACCCAACATCCCCCTGCTTTTGCATTTGCGCAGAACGTGGTTATTTACCTCATACAACAGCAACAGCTTTGTTGACATCTGATGCTGTTCCTTCATCTATGGACTTTGATAAAAAAACTTTTGCAGGAATGATTTTACCTGCCAGAAATTTGAACCACCATCAAATCACTTCTGATGTATCCCTCCTCATGACACAGTTTTATTTGCAAACCCAAAACGTTGCGTATTGCTATCTGCCTGCAGCATAGCAATCCTGGCTTTGGTTTCCTGAAAAAACTGTAATAGGTTTTTCACGTCAATCCCAGCATCATTTAAACATTTTTTACAATTTAAACTATTTAAACAAATGCAATAACTATTCAAGCTTTACAATAGCATAATAGCACAATACATAATACATTGTATTCAGTTCAGCTTCAGTTGAACCCTTACTTTTAAATGATTGTTTCTACAAAATCAATCAAACAAAGTATGGTTATAAAAATAACAAACTTCAGGTGTGTTCTTGTTCTTACTATCACAACCACAACTGGCATTTCTGTGAATCTGTAAGCCACCTGTGCTCTGAGTTGTAACTCTTAGTCTGAAGTGTGATGTTCCCTCCAGATAACACTCAACTCCTTTTCAGAGCTCTCCAAGCATGTCCTGTTGGTCTAACAGTCTGCCCATTACACTGACAGCAATATCTGGCCTTGTTGCTTGTACAGTAAAGCTCAACAGCCCAATGCTTCTGTGTAGCATTCAAACTGCTTTTCCATCAGCATGTGCTTGAAAATCCCCAACTATTTGGAGTTTCTCACTGAGTTAACTTTCTCCAAAATTCTCAATCACATCCATGATATTTCTCTGGTTTGTTGCAGTAAGATACTGCCCTCTTGGTTCTCCCTCAACTTCTATTTACAAATAAACAGTTGATCCACCACCAAGCAGTTTCAATTCAATGAAATTCCAAACCCTGGATCAATTATATCATATTGCTTTTATCTGTCCAGAAAAAACAATAGATCATCCAACTAAACAAAGTACATACAGTCTATGTCCTTGTTCCTCCTGTTTAACAAACAAACATTGATCTGCCTCTCTGTGCAAATCTCAATTCAGCAATGTTTGAGTTCAAAACAGAATTCCAGCCTCCAGCTGATTTCTAACTTTCCTACAGAAAATCTCACAGACAGTTTTCCATTTAAAGACTTCCTCTCATTTAAAATGCTTATGTTCCAATATTTCCAATTGTGAAATATTCATACATCTTTCACATTCTTAAACATCAGTCTAACTGTTTCCAAAGCAAATTGTTGTTGCACTCATCTTATGATTATCCAGCTCCTTTTTAACTTGAGCAAAATCACAAGCAACCAATCTTGCTATTTTGTCACATACTTAACCTTTTCCAATCTGGTTAGTTTTCATTTAAAAAATCTATCTGGTAACAATGAGTTCCATGGACTGCTGTTTGTTTCACCCAGCTTCCATGTTTTGTTCTTTATCCAAAGAATTCAACTCAGCTTGCATAGCCTGAAGCTATGGTTTAGCTTCCTTAACAGACAATTTTTTCACCTCTTTGAAATTTTAAGCTTTCAAATGGCTTTTCCTGCAAATTCATCCTGATATCTCACAGGTTGTTTGACTCACCTGTTCCTTACCTCATCAGTTATCAGGTTCCTGTTCCAATAAATTTGCACCAATGATGAACAATCATTTGTTTAACCTCCACTAAACCAAATGTGTATCAGAGTTTGTCAAATTTACCTGACTGTCCTTCAGCAAATGCTTTTCTATTCTGACTCTGAGCTTGATGCACCC
This sequence comes from Shinisaurus crocodilurus, assembly GCA_021292165.1. NCBI lineage: Eukaryota > Metazoa > Chordata > Lepidosauria > Squamata > Shinisauridae > Shinisaurus > Shinisaurus crocodilurus. The sequence continues at coordinate 202,492,229 of CM037876.1, read as the reverse complement.
CCTGCATTAACAGAATTAATTTTGAAATATGATCTCACATTTTCATTCAGCATTATACTAAACACTTCTAGATAATCTCACTATCCAAGTGTTGTTCATGTGAAACACAATATTCTCATTTCTAGAAAAATCTCATGTAAGCTCCCTTACAGATTTCTTCTAACTTTGAGGTGTATGTACCTACATATCAGATCCAAGATCCTGAAATGTTTCTCCAGAAGATTCTTCCTTCTACACTACTTTCTATAAGGTGTACAGTTCAATACAGAACTAAAACTTCTATCATGTACATAATCAAAACATTTAAGAGCTTCTACCCAAACCTCATTAACCAAATTAGTATCACCTCTTCTGAGTGTTTGTTTACTCTTCCACATAATCCATGTGTTCAATATCACATCCTGTTAGAAATGCATCAAAGTATGCACTGAATTGAACTTCCCCCCATATCTCAAAAGAAATAGGTAACATGGGTAATATGCTTGTTTCCCATCCAAGCACAAAACACCTTGACTTTGTTCAATACTTCAGTTTTCTATCTAACATGTACACAACCTTGTACTTCGTGTATTGATCAATTAACATCATGAAATAACGTGCCTTTCCTCTAAAAACCATCAGAGTTTCCACAAGATCACCAAGAACAAATTTAAATGAAATGAACTGGTTTTTCAGCTTGCCTTCCAGTTTACCTGTTGAAGCTAGCATCCCTTGTTTATATGCACAAATTTACCTTTCATGTGAAAATTACAATTTTCAAATGCTTTCCCCAACATAGTTTGCATTTTCTTTCACAGGCCTGTGAATCTAAATGATCAAACATCATGTGATATGCATGCATGTACATGTCATACATATAAGCATTTAACCTTTTTATAGTTGCAACAGTACACCTTTCCATTTCTTTATTACATCATTACAGTATGAAAGAAATAATCCATCTCTTAGCTTTGCCATATAAACATACCTAATTATTCAGTATTTTACATTTTGCTACAGGAAAATCCACAATATACTCAAGTCATATACATTCAGTACATTTCCTGACATTTTCAAAGCATATATTACACTTTCTTGAATCTAAGTTATTCAAACTTTCAAGAAATACAGTTTCAAAAACATGACTGTTAAACTCCTGACCATTTGCATAGTCCTCCTTCTGCTTATTCATGTCCAACACAGAAAGCTTCGTTTAAACAATCCACTGTTTCTGTTCAAACAAAATAATGTCCATTTTGTTATGTCCTGGGTTAAAACACAAAGTTTTTCCCATCAGCAGCACCCCTGCTGATTTCAAGCTCCTTTCTTCTGTGATCCCACATGAAGAAAATGAAGAACAGCTTCCCATTTTAAGCACAGCTTTCTCTGTTCAAAACTGCTGCGCTGTTTTTCCCCTGCTGTTTTAAAACCACGCCTCCGCTGGTTTGATACAGCCTTCTGTGTAGTATCAAGTTTCCCAAGATACATTTCTGTCACACGTGACTTTGCTTTGCTGCGACATGACGCTCCAGACGCTTTACCCACGTCAGACGTAATCCACGCATTTGTAATCCAAGCCACTTGTTGATACAATGCAAAAGATAGCTGATCCGCTGCTGAGTGAAGAAATAAACTGTAAATGAAATATGATCCTCCTGCTGTAGCCTTGACTCAAATGAGTAGACACAGAGCCTCCTGGAGATATTTCTTTGCTCGATACAGCTCCTTGACAATCACTCCAGCAAGCTGTGGAAAACGAAATCCTTGTGTCCAGCGTTGTTCTCTTTTCAGCCTAGTAGCTGCCCGAACCGGCACCTCCGTTCCAGCTTCTTTTCACAGTCTGTAGCCTTGGAATTTGCCAAGCCTGGCACCTCCGTTCCAGCTGCTTTCAAAACGAAAAATCCTCCGTCTCTCTGTCCTGCATTCTTCAGTTGTGCTGCATTCCAAGCCGCTGTTATCAGCTCTAGCAACATTGCCTTCCCGGTTTGTTTACAAACCGTTCTTACAAATATAAACATTTCTCTTAACCCTATAACTGCCGAATTTCTCCGAACTGCGTCTCTGTGCTTATCTGCCCATCTGAGATAACCATCAGATCGTTATCTGGGCCCATAACCAGATGTGAGAGATGGACTGACCCGGGTTCAAAAGCTTCCCTAGCCAGTGACCCTCAGTCCCAGTCACGCAGGCGGAAGGAGGAGATAACAGCAGTTAATAAAGATTAAAGAGTTTATTTGTAAGACCCAATTACATGGGATTAAGGCAAGCAATGCATCTCCTACTCACTACATCATTGCAGATACAAATCCAATACCCCAGTGGTAAGGCTAGATGAAGTGAAGTCCAGAACAAGTCGAGACAAGAAGCAGCAGAGAAGTGAAGCTATCAGCAAGTGTGTTAGCTTTATACCACCTATAAATAGGATATTACTCACCCCAGTTGTATAACCTATTCATCAACATGTTGACTGCTAAACCTGTCCAAGGTTGCTGAGTCATATCATCTCAAGTACACATACCTTGTGTACTTGAACTCAAGAGACACCCACCAGGTCAGGTGATAATCTCGATGTCAGGTGGTAATCTCGTTCTGCCTATGCAAAACCCAACAGTGTGTGTGGGGGGGTGTTCCTTCTGGCAGGGAGGGCTGGCTGCACTGGGTGTCAAAGCTGCAGACAAGACCAGAGCGACCCGCTTGACATGCTGCAATACATATTTCAGAGAAATGACCCTCACACACATCTCTCAAAGCCAAACCATAAGGGAGCTGCAGGATGCTCCTGCGCAGTGTGCCTGCACATGGCTCTTAAGCTGCCAGGGAACATTTGCAGCAGAAAGCAGTGGGCAGGCAGTGAACTTTCAGCTGGTCAGGGCTGGGAGTTAAGCGGAAGGAAGGGCCTGCTACTTGCTTCCCTTCAGCCTGGGGGCATAAAGGGGTGGTGGGACTTGGTCTCAGAGGATGCACTCCTTCAGGATCTTTGGGGGACGCATGTCCTCAGGATGTCACCAGTTCCATGTAATGATGGGCAGGCTCCCCCCTCCACAATATGGAATGGGCTTGATATTTATGGGCCCACGGCTCTGGAGCATTCATGATCTTTCTTCAAGACCTCTCAGGTGTGGGGAGAGGAGGGCTCACCTTTCCTCCCCCCTAAGAGATCTCCCTCTACTCATCATGTCAGATTTCATAGATCATAGAGTTGAAAGGAGCCTACAAGGCTATCGAGTCCAACCCCCTGCTCAATGCAGGAAACTAGAGGAGGGGTCTCCCATCCAAGTAACAACCAGGCTTGACCCTGCTTAGCTTTCCACACTCAGACAAGCAGAGCCAGCGTAAGCCACAGGCCTGTACCGCATCATATTGTTGTGTCATTTTCAACTGCTTCTCATCCATTTTTGTCCAATAACTAATAACAGCTTATACAAAGCTGTGCAAATTCCCCCAAAATATGGTATATATTCCTAAGGCTCTAGGGAACTCAGGACAAAACCAGGAATGTTCTCAAGCCTTTAGTGGGCAACTTGTAGGCTTCCAGATGTTTTGGACTACAGCTCCCATCAGCCCTCGCCATTGGCTGTGCTGGGAGCCTGACTGCTGCTGTATTTGTAGGAGCATGTGCAGAATCTCATTTTACATTCTGAGCCAGGGAAGAACTTATTAGGGAAATGGTACTTGATTTGTAATACATCACCAGCTGAGCAGATTCATGTTGGTGACATGGCTCATTACCTGGGGTCAGGTGGGGGGGTAAATGTCCAATTTTTGATTAGTACCTCAGTACCCATTAGATATCTCCTGAATATGAGAGCCAGTGTGGTGTAGTGGTGAGAGTGCTGGACTGGGATTTGGGAGATCCGGGTTCTAGTCCCCGCTCGGCCATGAAACTCACTGGGTGACTTTGGGCCAGTCACTGACTCTCAGCCTAACCTAAACCTCACAGGGTTGTTCTGAGGATAAAATGAAGAGGAGGAGGAGGAGGATTATGTAAGCCGCCTTGGGTTCCTTTCAGGAAATAAGGCGGGGTATAAATATAATAAATAAATAAATAAATATGAAAATACCTGTTAGTGAACTTAGCACCTTAATGGCTCAGGCCACAATCCTAGATATCCATCTGGGTGGGGGAGAAGCAGACATATATAGTCAGAGATTGAGGTGCAACAGGCAAGCTCCCCCCCAGCCCCTGTATAAATGGCTTCCCTCTTCAGCCATATGATCAGCTGCACCAAAACCAAAAACATTTAAAACCCCTTCATTTGTTTGCATGTTTCGCCTCCATCCACACACATGGCTGTCAAGGATTGCAGCTTACTTTATTTATTACTTATTATACAATTTATAGGCTGCCCTATAACCAAAGTTCTATAGGCAGTTTACAGGGGTCAGAGCAAACAAAATTACAATAAGACAGCAAAATAAAACTGACACATCACTGTTATTCTAATAGAGGCATTCTAAAATCTAGAAGAAAATCTTATTCATGCAGGAGTACCCTCTCCCAAATTGTGGTGGACACAGGAGGGAAACTGAAATGTACAATCCAATTGAAATATCTTTTCCTCATGTGGCCATCTTTTTTCACTAGACCAAAAAAGAGCTCAACAATCAACAATCAAAAGTCAATTTCATCTTAAGTAAACAAGCCGATGCCCTCTTTGCTCACAGTGAGCATATTCTCCATGTACTAATTTCTTGGGCGCCGCTTTTGTTGTTTATGGGATCACTTAGATATGTGTTTGCTTAGGCAAAGTAAATTAATCTACCATTAACCTGTTGGTCACCTGACTTCTTCCTTCTGGCTTGCAGCAATTATGTCCAGGCCATATGCTGGCTTTTTAAAAAGCCAAAGTCTTATTCTATCAAGGTGAACTAAACTATTAAAGCCAGACCTTCTTTTAAAGAGTGACCTTTCAAGAGGGAGTGGTCCTGGGCTGTCCGAAAGAGGTGGCAGTGAGACCGCCCCGGAAGAAATCCTCCCTGGACCTGGAAGATCTCAATAACTTTAGGCCAGTGGCAAATGTTCCTTTCCTGGGTAAGGTCCTTGAACAGATGCTTCCTAACCAGCTCCAGGAGCTCTTGGATGAGGCCAATTATCTGGATCAATTTCAATCAGGTTTCAGGCTGGGTTTTGGCATGGAAACAGCCTTGGTTGCCCTGTATGATGACCTCTGTCGGGGGGGGGGGGAAGAGTGTGACTCTGCTGATTCTTCTTGAACTCTCAGCAGCTTTCAATACCATCTGGGGTGATTGTCTGAGTTAAGAGCAGGAGTTGCAATGGTTTTGCTCCTACTTGGATGGTCACCCCCAGGAGGTGGTGCTTGGGGAATATTGCTCAGCCCCATGGATTCTCCAGTATGGGGTTACACAGGGGGGTGGTTTTCCCCCCATGCTATTGCACATTTATGTGAAACTGTTGAGTGGGATCATCCAGAGTTTTGGAGTGTGTTGTCATCAGTATGCTGATGACAGGCTACTCTATTTCTCCTTTTCATCCTCATCAGGTGAGGCTGTGGATTTCCTATATCGGTGCCTGGCTGCAACAATGGACTGGATGAGGGCTAATAAACTGAGGTTCAATTCAGACAAGACTGAGATGCCATTTGTGGATGGTTCATTTGACTGGATGGAGAGTGCTCAACTCCTCGGGATGTGGTTGCACTCTCCCTGAAGGAGAAGGTTTGTAGCTTGGGGGTTCTCCTGGAGCCATCTTTGTCACTTGAGGCTCAGGCAGCCTCAGTGGCATGGAGTGTCTTTTACCAGTTTCAGTTGGTGGCCCAGCTATGCCCCTCTCTGGACAGGGATAACCTGGCTTCAGTAGTCTGTGCTCTGGTAACCTCTAAGTTAGATTACTGCAATGCGCTCTACATGGGGCTGCCTTTGAAGATGGCTCAAAGTTGCAGCTTGTGCAAAATGCAGTGGCCAGATTAATAATGGGGACCAGAAAGTTTGAACATAAAACACCAATTCTGGTCAGCTTGCACTACCTGCCTATACATTTCCAAGCCTGATTTGAGGTGCTGGTTTTGACCTATAAATCCTTACATGGTTTGGGACTACAATATCTGACAGAGTGTCTCTCCCAGTATCAACCTACCCATATACTACTCTCATCATCAGAGGACCTCCTCAGAGTGCCTCCTCTGAGGGAGGCTAGGAGGGTGGCAACAAGGGAGAGGGCCTTCTCCATGGTGGCCCGGCAATTATGGAACAATTTTCCCTGTGAGGCCCACCTTGCACCAACATGGCTATCTTTTTGGCACCAAGTTAAGACCTTCCTCTACTCTCAGGCATTTGACAGCATATGATAGGGTTTGTAATGGGTCCCGAGATTATACATATGTGCGTGTGTGTGTGTGTGTGTATGTTTATATGTTGTCTGTAAATGGTTTTTATATTACGTTACAATATTGTATTTTTAAGGTTTTTAATCTTTGTAAATTGCCCAGAGAGCTTTGGCTATTGGGTGGGTATAGAAATGTAATAAATGCAAGTGTTAGATTGAATAAACTGAAGAGAAAAAACTATGGCCAACTGAGCAAATACTAGAAAGAAAAGGAAGTTTAGTCTGGCTATTTCCAGTAGAACACAAATCCCTGACACTGTATAAAAATGCAGATGAGTGCTGGAGATGACAAAATGACACTTAATGAGCAATTGCCACAAATAACTGAAGCAAAAAGGAAAATTACTGTTTACCTTTTAGCTGCAGAAAAAAATAATTTAAAATGGAATACAGCAAATGAATACTTGTACTAAGCTTACCTGTATAATCCAAAACTGATATTAAATGTGCATGAACAACTGTGAATTCATTGTATGATTCGCCTGGGAAAGCATGTATCAGTTTAAAACTAATTTTGGTTTCATGAGTTATTTGTATTTTTCTTAATTTTTAACTGAAGTGTAACATTAAAAGCATAAGTTTGAAAGTTGGCAATTTCATTCTAACTTTAAGTTAGTGCATAAACAATCCAATTATTTTAGAATATCATTTAGCTTTTTCTCTGTGTGTTTTCTCCACATGGTGGGTGATGGAGAGGTGGCTGGAATCCAGAAGAGTGCATGAAATCATTCTGCATTCAGGTCTCATGTTTTTGGAGAGTTTCCCTTCTTGAGAGCTCTCCTAAAGGAAACTCTGCACGTGTATAAAATAGGGTCAGTTTTCCTTGGAGGTTGCTCCTGTGCCAAATCACCAGATTAGTGGGGGTAGGGGGTGGCTAACTTTTGAATTTAAAAAAGAGCTTGAGTTTCTGTGTGCACAACTGATGAGAGGGAAGTACTCCAAGAAATTCAGGAATGTGTATTTATAAAACATGAGTGCTACCCTGGGTCATGCGATATATCAGTCTTAGGGCGCAACCCCATGCATATTTAGAGAGAAATAAGTCCTACAAGTCCCAGCATTCCCCAGCCAGGATGGGAGTTGTTGGACTTTTTTTTGCTATGTAAACATGCTTAGGGGTGTACCCCTAAATCTTTATTTAGAAATGTCAAAGTTTTCATGTGGACGTGGTCACTGCTTGCATTAAAATGTTAATGCTGCTTAACTGCTTAGATAAACTATGTCTTAAGTACGTAGTGCTGGTATGCACAGTGTTGAATCTTCTTTTTTCATTGGACGCCTGCATTACTCAGTTAGCTTGCAAGTACGTGGAATAGCTAATGATGTTACCCTCAAAAAGTGTTTAACCAATAATTTAAATGCCATGCATTGTGGCATTTATTAGTACATGCCTCCAAGGGCCCCACTGTAGGAGGCAGAGTTAGGTATCTCTCAAAAAACTGTGTTCGCACCTTCCCTCTCAAACTACAATAGTTTAGCAGTAATTCAGCAGTGAAGTGCTTTGGCTTGGTAGGTACTAATGCATCCGCAGTGAAAGGAACAGATGTTACTCCTCGCAGAGGGCAACATATATAGTACAGAAGTCAAATACTTTGCTATTGAAGTAACTTACAGAGTAAATTCATGCTGTTTCAGAAGTAAGTTAAATATTACTTGCTGCTTTTCAGCAGAAGGCCCACAAAGTAGATGTGAATTAACCCTAGGAATTCTCAGCACACTCATCCAACTACAATCCAGGATTGGGGGGGGAGACATGATAATTAAAATGGTACAGCTGGCAATTTGATATTAGTGTGTTGGCGCTGTGACATCACTTCCACACATTTTCTTCCGAAGTTGGCTCTTAAAGTAGGCAGAGGAAGATTTGGAGGTTGGTAACGTAAAAGAAAAGTCCTAAGTTCAGAATTTAAAATATGAGTCTGCACATTCTACTCTTTGTGATGCTCATGAAAAAAAAATATACTGAAAGATTTTTCTTCGAATTCATAGATGAGAATTGAAGCCATGTGCAATAGATAAATTCCTTCTTGCACAATTATAGATCACTCCTTTCTAAAATGTTGCAGAGGCAGAGCCATACCATTTTTCACATCCCAGCAAAAGTACTTCTTGTACAAACAGCACCTGCCATAAATCATAAATATTTTCTCTCGTGAACCCTTTCTTTCATGGTAAAATGCATTAGAGTGTGTACTATTTTATGGGTCTGGCTAGATTAGTTTTTTTTCCCCCTTTGGATCCACAGATTTGACACCTGAGATTGAAATAAAAATGCTCAGTCATTGCTAATCCTTCGTCTTCACCCATGTGCAGCAAAAATAAATCAACGTGTCCATGTGAAATCAAAACAGTGTGTGACAAAGCAGCTCTTGCAACAAAGAAACCATATGTTGTCAGAACCCAGTTAGAAAGATTAGTGGATTAGCAACATGAGAGACATCTAAGAATAATAACAACTGCAACAGTGGTGATGTGTATGTATGTGCATGCACCTATTTACAGGAAAACATTATCCCCATGCCATGTTACATACAGGGCAGACTGCTCACTGGCATTGCCCCTCTCTGCAGAGAAGGTCCTCCTCCAGTTAATCCTTTCTCTAAAGAGGGGGATGCCCAGAATGGCCCTGATTCAGCCATACACATCAAATTGTAGGGAAGAGCTCTTTGTTTTTTAATGACCTGGTGTCATTAAAAGCACCAAATCAAGACAGAAGAGCTAGAAGGTGCTGACTGCTGAACTCACATCACTCAAGCTGGGAGAAAATCTAGAAAAAGGAAGAGACCTTTAATGGCCTCGACTCCCTTCTCCTTTTATCCTCCCCTATACCTCTGCTGGCCATAGCCTGCTGTATAGAAGCTCCAAGGACATAGCCACCTTCTTCCTTTGGCAAGTCTGCCCACCAACTCAACAAAATTGTTGGAGCATGCCCACACACCCTTCTGAGGGCCCTGCCTGTAGATTGATACCCTTCTGTCATTTATGTGTTTAATTTATTTGTACCTCACCTTTCTACCAAGAAAAATGGCACTCAAGGTGGCTTACAGTCATAAATAAAACTTGACTAAAACAATAATACAAATGCATTATAATACAATTAAAAACACAACAATAACAGATTAAAAGCAGTCATTGCGCTCTAGCAACACTGGCTTGGCAGTAGTGGCGGCAGTGAGAAGTGCAGCCCCCTTGAAGTGCCCATTCCCAAACCAAACCAAGGTTATCCTGTCTCAGTGTGGCTTGGATTTTTTTTTCATAGATTATAGAGTTGGAAGGAGCCTACAAGGCTATCGAGTCCAACCCCCTGCTCAATGCAGGAAACTAGAGGAGGGGTCTCCTATCCAAGTAATAACCGGGCCTGACCCTGCTTAGCTTTCCACGCTCATACAAGCTGAGCCAGCGTAAGCCACAGGCCTGTGATCCTGCAGGGGAAGTGACTTACCTAGGTTGGGTTACATCAGGTGTAGTCTCTTTTGGTGAGGTCATGCCAGATAATGTCTTTGTAAGCAGAGTCATGTTAGATAACAGAATGTAGCTTGACTGGGCCTGATACATCCAGATTCAGGCAAGCCTTGTCAGGACCATGGAGAGCTCCCAGCGAACTCTGCTGCCTGCCTGTAGCTCTACCTTATTACAGGCAATGGAGGGATGTCCTCTCAGCAGAAGGTTGGCAAGAATGGTTCTGCAGTTGTCCAGACCTCCCTGGTGGAGCTGGCTGTGCTCCTTAAAGGGCCCTTGTCTGGTTCTGTAACTGCTGGCTTCTATGAAGCAGAGGAGGTGGAAAAGATGCTGGGGTTTGTCTTCAGAGCTTAAGGAAAGTGGAAGAACCATGTTCTCAGGCTGGGAGGGTGCGTGAGAAGGTGCTGAAGGTTCCTCTGAGTGGGGCAGCCTTTATCTCCTCGTCGTCTAAGTTTTCTCAGGAGGGCACAGGGGATCATGTTCAGGTGTCATTGTCAGTATCTTCAGCTTCCAAGTCAGAAGGAAAATGGTCTTCCCCTCTGCGATCTCCCCACCCCCAACAGGAGCTGGTGATTTTCTTTAAATGGTGGCTAGAGGTAGACACTGGCAGAGTAGGGGGATAAATGATTTTAAAAATAGAATGTTAGTTATGATTACGGTAAATATTTTGAAAAGTTACAGTATGAAATTCCATGTATAAAAATCTGATTTTATTATGCAAACAGGGTGACATTACTATAATATTCCAGATGTCAGTGCATGTTGATTGGTGCCTTTCATTCATGGTTAATGTGAGGGTGTCTGTGTGTAGTGTCGTGATTGTCTGCGCGTGGGGAGGGGTAGGTGGAGTTTCCAAGAATGCTTGTGAGGGTGGTTTTCAGTATTGCAGTGTTAGTTCTTGTTTCTTCAGCTGTTGTTTTTCCACACTGCCTTTGGGAATGCATAGGATCATATGATCATACCCAATCATAATGATCGGGTAACCTCCCTTGTCGACTGCGGGAATGCTGTAGACATAATATATCTGGACTTCAGCAAAGCTTTCGACAAAGTGCCTCATGATATCCTGATTAGCAAGCTAGCTAAAAGTGGGCTAGATGGAACAGGTGGATCCACAATTGGCTACAGAATCAGACTCAAAGAGTGCTTATCAATGGTACCTTCTCAAACTGGGGAGAGGTAACGAGCGGGGTACCACAGGGCTTGGTCCTGGGCCCAGTGCTCTTCAACATTTTTATTAATGACTTGGAAGAGGAGGTGCAGGGAATGCTTATCAAATTTGCAGATGACACAAAGTTGGGTGGAACAGCTAATACTCTGGAAGACAGAAACAAAATCCAAAGTGATCTCGATAGGCTGGAGTGCTGGGCCAAAAGCAACAGAATGAAATTTAATAGGGATAAATGCCAAGAAGGGCTGCACCTAGGGAAAGGAAACCAAATGCAGAGTTACAGAATGAGGGATACTTGGCTCAACAATACTATAAGTGAGAAGGATCTTGGAATTGTGGTAGATCACAAACTGAATATGAGCCAGCAATGCGATGTAATGGGAACTCTGCAAAGAAGGCAAATGCTATTTTGGGCTGTATTAATAGAAGTATAGCTTCCAAATCGTGGGAAGTGATAATTCCCCTTTACTCAGCACTGGTTAGGCCTCATCTTGAATACTGCATCCAGTTCTGGGCACCACACTTTAAGAAGGATGTAGACAAACAGGAAAGGGTTCAGAGGAGGGCAACAAAGATGATCAAGGGACTGGAAACAAGGCCCTATGAGGAGAGACTGAAAGAACTGGGCATGTTTAGCCTTCAGAAGAGAAGACTGAGGGGAGATATGATAGCACTCTTCCAATACTTGAAAGGTTGTCACACAGAGGAGGGCCAAGATCTCTTCTCCATCATCCAAGTTTGCAGGACACGGAATAATAAGCTCAAGTTACAGGAACCCAGATTCCACCTAAACATCAGAAAAAATTTCAGGGGTGGAGCTTAATGTCGGACTGAAGCTCCCTTGAAATCTCTTGAAATCGAGGGAGACCAACGCGGCGAGAAATCCAGTCAAGAGGTTATCTTGGCTGCTTAATCTCCTCGGAACAAGAGGATGATCTAAGAGTGATTCCCAGTATAGCTCTTAATTGCTCTCTGTGAGTTTTTTTTTGCAGTTGCTTGCGCTTCTGCACTCAGATTCTCTCGGGGAGGGTAAAGTGTGGGAGAAGCCACCAGCGCTCACCGCCGCGTTTGGAGTTCTTTTTTTTTAAAGAACCTGAAGAACGACAACTCCATTTCTTAAAGATTTATTGACAATTGGGAATAAAGAGGAATTTTATCCACAATCAGGATTAAATACCCTCATCTGGAATACTAAAAAGAAAATGTGCTTTAAAACTTCATAATGGGAAGATCAACAAATGTGTTTTGAAACGAGAAAGAAAGAGGTACTGTAATTCCTTTTACTTTGAATTCTGGAAGAGTTTAAAGTAGCTGTAAATTCTAACTGCGTCACAGACAAGATGGCTACTTATGATTTACTGCTGCAATTGGCCGGAGAGCTGATGGAACTGTTTCAAACTTTCCAAAATAAACTGTTGGGGGGACTGGTGAGGTCGGAAATGCAGAGCAGGGAGGACGAGGCGAAGAATGATATACTGGGAGAGATAACAACTGGACCTTTGAAGAGAGACAGCAGAAAAGGGAGGGATGCCAGCAAAACGGACAGTGAAGATGCTTTAGAGATACCATCCAGGGAGAACTGGAAAGTTGATCGCTGCTGGGCTACTTGGAGGAAGATAGCTAGGGAGGCTCACATGGGGGGGAAAGTCTTTTCTGGAGCATGAGCCTGAAAAAGATGCACATCATGAATACTGTGTTTGATCGGGGAAAATGATTTGCTGATTATTGGATGGGATAAATGGTTTGACCTGTGTTAAGATAAAAATGGTTCGCTGATTATTTGATGGAATAAATGGTTGGACTTATATTATGATAATTGTTGAATATTGGGGGAAGTGGGAGGTTCTTATGAAAGAAGTAAGTTCAGCTTCCCAAATGGATTGGTGAGAGAAATTCAGATGGGATAAACCAATATGGATTGCTGATAGTGATCCAAAGAAAATATATATAGATCTGAACCAGTAGGGGCTAGTGAGAGGAACCCCTTTGAGAGAAATGGAGAACTTCCACTTTGAGGGTGGTTGTTATTGGTAAAATGTATTGAGTCTAGATGAAATATAGCATAGAGAATAACTAATGGAAAGGAACCAACTAAATATGGAATAGAATTGGAGATGTGAAGTAATGTGGAAATGTGAAACTACTTTAAAAATAAAATAAAGCTAGGTTGTCTGTTTATTAATGGAGGGAAAGGAAGATAAAGAGATTTTTTATTTAAACATTAAATAGAAATATTGAATATTGTTTAACTAGAAGGATTATTTATACGTGCTTAGGATGTAAATTGCTGTAAGGTTTCAAGGTTTGTTTGTGAAATTGTAGGTTGATGATAATGCGGGGGGGAATCTTTGTTTGATTTTTTTTGTTTGTTTAAGGGAAAACGAAGCAAGCAATCCTTTATAATCATTCTATAGAATACCTGATGTTTACTTATACTTGGTTGTGGAGAAATCGGAAGTACTTTTTAGTTTAATGTTGTTTTGTTTTTGTAGTGTATGTTTCTTTGGTTTTTGTTTTGTCTTGTTCTTGGTATTTTGTTTTTATGGATTCTAAAATTTAAAATAAAAAAATTTTACCAAGAAAAAATTTCAGGGAGCCGGCACATCAAAGCAAGTTTCCCCATTATAAATAATGGGAACTCTGCTGATTCATTCCACAACCATTTAATCACTGCTTTGCTGGCTCCCTCCATGGGGCTCCCTGCCAGGGAGCCGGCAAAGCAGTGATTAAATGGTTGTGGAACGAACCATCTGAGTTCCCATTATTTCTAATGGGGAAACTTGCTTTGATGTACGAGTATTTTGGATTACGAGCATGGGTCCGGAACGAATTATGCTCGTAATCCAAGGTATTACTGTAGTGTACTGTCTGTAGCATCTAAAATGGACATTTTCTAGTAAAATATATATTTAAGGTTGGTTGCTCTGAATGTAATTATGTGCAGAGACATTTCTGTTATAGTAAACCTTATGTTGACTGGAGAGATGGCTTCTTAAAGCAGCTTAGAGAAAGTAAAAAGGAGAGGTTCACATAACACAAAGGAGAGGTTCACAAATTTTGGCTGACCTTAGTAGTCAACTGAAAAACGGAGGCAGATGGAAATATGCTCAAGTAACACATGACTTTTCAATTGAGAAAAGAGAGAACTAAGAAGTGAATATCGTTTAAAAATATATAAATCTTAATTGGGTTGCACACAAGGATTTTTTAATTTCCTTTTCAAATACTACCAGAACTAGAAGGAACATAATGAAATTAGAAGAAAGGAGTACATGTTTTGCCATGCTATGGTGTACCTGTTTACAGTAAGAGGTGAAAAGTTTAAAAACTCTTGAGCAAATTATTCTGTGTCTGTTGAGGATGTAGAGCGACATGGCAGGGTCAGTGCTGTGAAACAACTCCCAACAATAGAAATATGTGGCTTGTGTGCCTGGAAGATGTAATTGTTAAATATAAAGTTACAGTCATTTATAAATTCTGAAGGGAAACTTTGAATTCTCAAGCATTAATTCATAACTTTTTTTTAAATATAGGTATATAGAAGTCTTGAAGGAGCATAAGCCTAAACTGGTTTGGGATGAACAAATAGCTGAACATTATTTTGAATACAAAAAGTAAGCTGCAACCATTAATTGTTTATTTCTTTAATAAACCCAATGAATGCAGAACTGCTACTAAACTATATAAATTCATAGGTGAATCTGCCTCCAGTGTTTTACCTTTCTCAAGATAGAAGAATAAAAGGTGTTGATTTTTAAAGTAACAAACTGCATGAAAAATCTTAATTTCTTAAAGCTGTTATCAGATCAGCAGCAGAATCTTGCTACTTCTACATTAAGCAAGTGCTGGTTCCTTAATGAAAGCAAAAACATTCAGTAAGAGATTATTATGAAAATACCTTTGATTGTTATAGCAATCTACTAGTTAGAACTATTCATACAAATCTAAAGCTACTGCATTTTATTTTATTTTTTAGTGGAAATTTAGTGGAATCAACACCTATTGATACCCCTTTTTGTAGAAAAGTAGCTTTCAGAGTTTGCTGTAAGCAGTAGCTTCTAGGCAGGGTAGGGGTGGCGATAGCAACAATGGAAAGCCAGTTTAAGGTGCAATCTTATGCAAGTTTAGACAGAAAAAAGGCTTTCTAAAAAAAAAAAGCTGTCTGGGGCATGCTGGGAGTTGTAGGCATTTTTTCTGTCTAAACTTGCATAGGATTGCACCATAAGCTTTTTTATTTTATTTTAAGGGTGAATACTATAATGTGTAGTTTGTCCCTAAGTGTGCCTTTGAAAAATTGGATGCCAAAAGAGACTGAAGTTTATCAGCATAATGGGGGCTGAAATTATTCTTTGGTTCCTTTCAGTGGACTGCTGGATAATTTTGCTAGTTATGAGTTGTTTCAGGTCACAGGCTGCTTACAGAACAGAGTACACACCACACACACATGCACGCACACACGCTGTGTGTTTGTACTTACTGGGGTTTTTTGTAGAAGCAATCCCTAATTCGTTGTCTCCCCACCCCCACCCCACTGTTCTCTGAAAAGAAACCAGTTTGGGGGGAAATAGATAAGATAGGCCTCTCAGTATTATCAATGTTCATGGCTTTTCTCTTTACTTTTCTTTTTTCTTGTGCATTGCAGAAGTAAAGGAGGGAAGCATGCCGTCTTCTACCCAACCTTAAAGGTACACATGTTTCTGCTTTGGGAACAAAGAGCAGTATGGCCAGAGGCCTAATCTGATTTTAATGGAGCTGGGTTGCATCCAAAACATAAGCTTATTTTATATACAATTACTCTATGGCAGGTGCATACATTATTTGAATAGCCTGGTGCACACTGCATCCTCTGTTTGCTAGGAATAAATTGTCAAATTATTTAGTGGCTAAAAATGTAGTTAGTTTTAATGGCTTATTCTAAAATAAAATGAAAGATCCAATACTTGATTTTTGTTTCTGTGCAGCCTCCCCACCGCCCCATCCCCAAAACACCAATCAGTTCCTAATGTGTATATTCAGCAAACTTAATTATCCATCATGTTTCTCTTCTGTTTTGCAGTCCATCCAACTGCGGTTAGAGCTTGCAAAGGAACTGGGCACAGGAATAGCCATCTGGGAACTGGGCCAAGGCCTGGATTATTTTTATGACTTGCTTTAAAATAAGACATTCCTTTCTTCATTGACATTTCATCTTCAATCAACTGGAGCTTAAAGTGGGGGCGGGATGCAAGCAGGAATATTATTTTTGGGGTGTAATGTAATTTATATGAAATCAGTTTCAAATTTTCTCAATAAAGAATCTCCTTTGAAGTTATTGTGCTTCATGTAATGCATGGAGATGGGTAATGGAAAAGCAGGAAGAGCCACCAACACCAGTGGCTGACAACGTTACAGGCAACTTGACTCCAGTGAGAGAAGGTAAGAGCACTTCATTTTTGTAATTTTTGTAATGTTTGAAGCTAACTGAAGGTGTAATACTTGCAAGCCAATCTTATATATTTATAGGAGTTCAGTGGGGCCTACTCCCAAGTAAGCATGCATAGGATTGCAACGCTAAACAATTGGGTGCCTAAGGGAAGTTGACTCTTTAGCAATTTAAGTGTCCAAGCCCCAACGGTTCCACTTAAACCTGTTTAGTTGCCATTATGTCTAGTCTAAACTTAAATGTATGAAGTGCCAGATGTTGCTTTAGTTTGGCTTTTAGTTTATCCTTAAAGTCAAAGCTAAATTGTAGGTTTACTTTTAAGTTAAAGAACCTGGGCCCTTCTCTCTGTGTTGCGAGTGTGTGTTAGCTCTATACCATTTTAGTTGTCATGACTTCCCCCAAATAATCCTAGAATCATAGTTTAGTGAAGTGCTGAGACTTCTCTTTTACAGATCCCTAGAACTCGCTGAACAACAGAACTATAATACCCAGGAAAGGGAAAATGACTGTTGAACTAGTTTTTCTGCAGTGTATGTATATTCTTAGAGATTAATTAAGCCAAAAGGCTATAAGATAACCTTCAAAGCTAAACTGTCGATTGTTTAACTCAGATATAGATTGTGGGGTGGAGATAGGGAGGGATGGGGACAGACAGACAGACAGACAGACATCATTATGTGCATCCACTTTCCTCAGCAGTGAAAGTTCCAGGGACAGCACTAACCTGGCTTTAGTTCCCCTTGAAAGGAGGGATCACTGGAGATTTATGGCATTTTGTAATGTTTGAGTTTATTTACTCATATGCAAATTGAGCATAGGTGGAGGTTACACAGCTTAATGCTTGTGCCAGTAAATCCACTGCTCCACATTATATTCCTCAGAAGAGGCATCCTTTCCAGATGCTTTCCAGAGCTCAAAACTAGCTTTCTCACCTACCTCACAGGGTTGTTGTGAGGATAAAATGGGGGGGGGGAGGACTATGTAAGCCGCCTTGCGTTCCTTGAAGGAAAAAAGGCGGGGTATACCGTAAATATAATAAATAAATAAATAAATAAATAAATAAATGTCTGCCTCTTCCTCAATCTCACTGAAACATCAGCCTTTTTGGCTGAGGAGCAAGATAAATGTACTTTAAATAAATAAATATTAAATAAATATAAATTGTTCGTTTACACACACACACACACACACACACACACTGAGATTACACCATCTTTACTGGCTGGGGTGGGGTGAGCTTTCTCCAAAATGTGTCACACCTTTCAGAGCTGTCCCCAGCTAATTCCTAGCCTTTCCAGATCATTACTTCTGATTTCCCTGATCCCTGCGGCTGGCAGCAGGGTTACTGACTCATTAAGGGCACAATCCTATGCATGTTTAGACAGAAAAAAGCCCTCCAAGTCCTAGCATTCCCCAGCCAGCACGGGAAATCATAAGCTGTCATTCTGGCCCTGTTGGTTCAAACTGTGGATCTGAGTTCAACCACAGATCTTTTATCTGGAGGAATATTTTGCAGGACCAGCTGTGCCAAATCTCTCAAGCCAGGTGGCCAAAGACTCCCTTTCTGTCCATCATCCGAGCCATTTATACAGTGCTAGGTCGCAAAGTGAGCTGGATAACTTAGCCAGTCTCTCTCACCCCAATAAAGCACACCTTTCTAGTTTGTTCCCACTGCTGGGGCCTGCCTTTGGAGTACACCAACTGTAGGGGCCTGATCCCACCCATTAAGGCTTTCCTGGGGTACCTGTGGGGCAAAGTCTCAAAGGGATTTTTTGTCACACACATCTCCAGGCTGTTGCTGACTGTCCAGCTCATAATACGTAGCACTTTCTCTACCCTGGGTGCACATGGAGTGAAAAAGTCTACAAGCAGCTCCTGACTTTCAGGCCTCAGCTCATCTTCCCCCATCTTTCTCACTTCTCGAATGAACGGCACTTTTTCCTGCTCCAGCTCATGCACGTTCTTTCCCCATTTCTGGGACTTTTCTTCACTCTGACCACCACCAGCAGACTCCTGGTAGACAAAGCCTTGTCATTCTTAGCTATTGACTGCAGAAGGCCATCGTCTAAGCCCGTCAGCTGCCGCTCACCCACCCCAACGGGGTCCTCTGCAGCTGGGTTTCTGGGTCAGCCTTGTAGGGGCTGAACAAGCAAAGTCCTTGCCTCCTGGCACTGAGATTTCAGAGTTGCACCAGCTGCACTTGGGAGGTTTACAGACTGCTCAAGCTTGCTTAAAGTCCTTCTTAAGCCACTGAAGAGGCCTCCATTCGCTGCTGGTTTTGCTGTTGCTGTTTGGCCTCCATCCTTGCTTCAAGCTACTGGAGCACCAATTTCATCTGGGCCAGGTCTGCAAGATCCTCCCTCCCACCAGCTCACAGTTTCTCTTCAAGGAAGCACAATCCCACTTTTCACCCCAACGTTCTGTGTGCCCCATTTCTCCGATGAAATGTGAGCGGTTCCAGGGGCAGCTCTTACCTGGGCTTGGTTTCCTTTGAAGGGGGGGGGGGATATCACAATGGAGACTTAAGGAGTTGTATCACATTTGCAATTATTTACAAATATACCAGTGGAGTCAAATGAGATAGTGCTCCTATGAGCAAATCCACTGGCCACATCTGAACCCTCAGAGGAGTGGCCCGGATGCCTCCCAGAGCTCAAAACTAGCTTTCTGCTTCTTCTGATCTCCCTAACAGTGGAGATTTATGGCATTTTGTAATGTTTGAGTTTATTTACTCATATGCAAATTGAGCATAGGTGGAGGTTACACAGCTTAATGCTTGTGCCAGTAAATCCACTGCTCCACATTATATTCCTCAGAAGAGGCATCCTTTCCAGAGCTCAAAACTAGCTTTCTCACCTACCTCACAGGGTTGTTGTGAGGATAAAATGGGGGGGGAGGAGGACTATGTAAGCCGCCTTGGGTTCCTTGAAGGAAAAAAGGCGGTGTATAAATATAATATAATACATAAATAAATAAATAAATAAATGTCTGCCTCTTCCTCAATCTCACTGAAACATCAGCCTTTTTGGCTGGAGGAGCAAGATAAATGTACTTTAAATGTACTGCAAGACTTACTTGTAATTTTCCTACCATAGATGTGGCTGGTAGTGTTACTGACTATTAGGGCTCTTTCAGCAGTCATTATGGCCCCGTTAACCGTTGTCTGTCCGAAGCCAGGCCCCTTCAGAGCAATCGTATACTAATGATATATACACTCACACAGGAGGTAATGATAGGAGGGCAGGAAATGGGGTAGGCCGGAAAGCTGTGTAGGAAGAGTGTTCTGGAGGCAGAGGATGTAAGAGAGCTGCAAAACAGAATTTCCCTTGAGCAATGTGCTCAAGAGGGTGATGGTGGTCCGAACCAAGCTCTCTTGGAGGAGACTGCTTATGTAGACGCATTTCCATCTGGCTTCAGGCTTTGTTTTGGCTCAGAAACAGCCCTGTTCAAACAGCCACAGATCTGAGGAAGGGGCAGGTTGAAAGACGGTGGCAGTGGGGCAGCCAGGGCTGGACCGTGGGGCCAAAGTCTAGGGCTCTATAGCCCTGGGGGGGGCCCAAGTGACCACCCAGAGAGCAGTGGGTGATGGGAGCAACAACAAACAAACAGGTCAGCACTTGGGGTGGCAAACACCATATTATTCTGGTAGCCATTATGGTGCTATGATTTAAGTGAGTTTAAAATGTGAAACTGCACAGGCATGGACTCTTTCTTTTATCAGGTTGGGAAACTTTTTTTTTGTTATTAATCTTCTGACATATTGGGCATGTAGCAGCAGTTGTAAAGCGTGGAATGAGAGGTGGGGGGGGGAGAGAAGAGAAATGTTAATTGTGTGTTTCAGAACTGAAGTAATACACATGGCTGTCTAAAAGGCAGCCCCTGTAAGACCATTAAGTCCAGGGTCTGAAATTACCTAGCTGCACCACCGGACAGTGGGGTGGAAGGACTGACAACTTGCAGAAATTTAAAATGCTTAATTATTCAGTGATGGGTTATGTTCATTCAGGGCTTAACTTAAAGCTTTGTTTAAGAGGAAATGCTTCTTATGTTTAACTACACGTATTCTGTCCTCCAAGCCCTTTTAACTGAAGAAGCTGTAGCTGTGTGAAACCTCGGAGGCAGTTGAGAGAAAGTGCGAGGAATGTGGCCCTCGCTGAAATGAGGAATGCTGCATGCCACCAGAGACATCGAGGCAGTTGGGCAAAGAACTGCTGATGTTCCTCTCGCCACTTACAGCTCTCACCAGGATAATGGCTGTGCTTTGTCCTTTCCCCACGAATTAATCTCAGCAGGGAACTTGCCTACATCTACTGTCTTCGGACAAATAAATCCGCTGCAATCCACTGCTGATTAAAGTCCCATTGATTTTCACCTCTCTCGTTCACTTCTGAAGCCTCTCGATGCCTTGTATTGTAAAGTATCCAGCAGCTTTCCTAATCAGGGCCCCCTCCCCCCCCTTGCTGCATCAATACAGATATAATTTGCTGCGTGGATCTTCCTGTTCAATTAACCTGAATGTTTCAGGTTCATTCAGAAGGAATTTAAAGTAACCTTTAAGTTGTTTGAGGAGTGTTCTTAAATCCTAAGTCTGTGAGGTGTCGCTATGATTGTTCCCCTGGCGGCTATCGGTATATCATGAGCTCTTTCACGTTCTCAGGCTGGAGATCAGGCTGGAATAGGAGCATAGGAAGCTACCTTAGATGGCATCAGACCCTTGGTCCGTCCAGCTCAGTTTTGTCTGCTACAGTGACTGATAGCACCTGTCCAGGAGATGCCAGGGGTGGAACCTGGGACCTTCTACCACCGAGCTTAGCCCTCCTCTAAATATTTGCTGCAAGGATCAGAAAACTCTTCCAGGTGTTCTGGAAAACTGGTGCCTCTTTTTTTACTCCAAAAGGCAGGGCAAATTCCATAGGTCATGATGGACCAGCATATACCGGTGTTCCCTTTTCCGAAAACACCAATCTGAACATAACAATTGCTTTGCTGGATGAGATGAAAGGTCCATCTAGACCGGCATTCTCTTTCCAATGCCACCTGGCTCGATGCCTCTGGTTGCTCATAAGCAGAGCATGGTGATGATGGGCCTCCTGTGCTGTTTGTCCTCGGTATGTGGTACTCAGAGGCATTATTGCCTCCACTCTACATGAAGCCTGGCTATTTTCTGGCAGTGGAAAAGCTTCACTGTATTTCCTGAAACCTGTTTTGGCCAGAGGTGTAGAATTAGAGGCCCTGTCTGCAGGGAGAGATTCAGAAAGAAGCACTGGGTAGAGTACTGGGCCGTGTGGCGATAATTTTTATTTATTTATTATTTATTATATTTATACTGGCAAAAAGGCAATATCTGCTACATATTGCATGTTTGATCAACGAGCTCTGGTTTTACTCATGACTGATAAAACATGAATATGGATTACTGGGTTAAATGTTGTGTGTCTTTTGTCTTGCATTTCTCCTGGTTGTGTTCATTTTTAAACCCACCTTCATGTTTCTTTCAGCACGATGTTCATTAAGGTTTTTGGCTGTGTTTGGAATGACAAGGGGGACGGCCAGCAAAACATTGCAGTGCAGAATGCTCCTGATCAGGGTTCCAGACAGCCAAGCCCTTTACCATGATTTTCCATTCCCCCCACCCCTGGGTTTTCTGTTACCCCCCCCCCCCAACAGACACTCAGCATTCTGTGGCCACGGATCATGCTAGGTCCTCATTGGGCTGTTTTGGTTTCCCCTGCTTTGGATTTTATTCCTAAAGTGTGTGTGTTCTGCAAATCTTGGGTTTCCCCTAAGCCTGCTAATTCCTCCCTCCTGTGTGTGGATGGTGCCATTTTGACTATATAAGCATCTGCACTCAGACAATGAGTTTGCTATTAGTATATGTTGCTTTATTATTTTCAGTCTGGGTGATGTTCACTTAGTATAAATTCTGAGTTTGCATCCATGTTGTTATAGCTTGAAATTTGTTGTGTTTTTAATGTTCTGGTTTGCAGATAGAGTGTTCACTGTGTTCTGAGTTTCCTATTGAAGTTGGATATTTACCTTCAGCTCATTTCCCCCCAATTTTTGTACCTGATGATCTGTGTTCATGAATTTCATTTGCAGTGTGCATAGTTTTGATGAGGTGCACATCAATCAACCAATGTCTGCACCTGTTCCATTTGGGTTCCCAAATGTGCATGAAAAGAGACAGTTTTGTAAGCAGCGGTGCCAAAGTCACAAATATTTATTTGTAAAAGGAATCTGCGAACACTGTATATGCCACAACATTCACTTGAATTTAAAAATTATATACTCTCATGGTTTAGTATGGACTTTCTGATTCAAAAGGCCTCACAGAAGTGAAAGGTCATTGAATTAGTGGACTAGCAGCATAACAAGGATGAGATTGCAGTGCAGCTGGCCAACTAGAATGTAGGATTACCACATTAGAAATGCAACTTGCGCAGTCTTGTCAGAACATGGTAGATGGAACAATGGGTAGGTCCTATGCACACCACCAGATCTTTGAGGTAATAACTGCTACAACCACATGAGGGTTGTATTTGTATTTTAAATGTACGCTTTTGCCAGCCAGTAACATATCAACACTTCTAACTCAGGCAATAAAAATGTTTAGACCAGCCTTCCCCAACTCGTTGCCCTCCAGATATTTTGCTGGGGCTGACTGGGGCTGATGGGAGTTGAAATCCAAAGCATCTGGAGAGCACCAGGTTGGGGAACACTGGCTTAGACAGTCTCCCCTAAATTCTTAACCAAGAATGATAGTTTAATAAGGAGAAAACACAATAAGCACAACTATATTAAACAATCCTAGAGTTGACTAAAATATGCAGTCACTGTTGTAAACCAGAGGTGGGCAACTTGTAGCCCTCCTGATGTTTTGGCATACAACTCCCATCTGTCCTAGCCAGCAGTGAGGGATCATGGGAGTTGTAGGCTAAAACATCTGGAAGGCCACAAATTGCCCACCCCTGTTGTAGACGGTACAAGTAGTCCAGGGTGTAGAGGCTCGCAGCAGCAGGTTAGTTCAGCTTAATTTCCAGGCAGGGGCCAACAGTATGCACAGGAGCTGAGGCAGGGGCAAATGACCACAGCTGCCCCTTTTGCAGGCTTGTGGCTTCCGCTGGCTCAGCTTGTCTGAGTGTGGAAAGCTAAGCAGGGTCAGGACCTGGTGATTACTTGGATGGGAGACCCCTCCTCTAGTTTCTTGCATTGAGCAGGGGTTGGACTAGATAGCCTTGCAGGCTCCTTCCAACTCTATGATCTATGAAAATTGCTCCCTCCTGTGGTGTTGTAGCTTTTGGCCCCAAAATAGACTGCTCAAAACAGCTGACAAAAACAGTAAAATTACAATAGCATTTTGTTTTGTTTTTTAGAAAACCCCATAAAACAGCTAAAATACAAAATACCAAAGGTAACATCAAGTTAACATCTGAAATAATAAAACGTGGTGGTGGCAGCCACAATAACCTTCAGTTCCCTCCAATGAAATACTTAAAAGCATCATCTCAAATGTCAGCAGATAATTTTTTATTCTAAAGGCATCTCCCAAGCTAGGGAGTTCCAGAGAAGTCCCGAGATCCTGTTGCCTCTATCAGTGCCAACTGAAAGAAAAGGAAGAATTCATCACATTAAAATAACATCCAAGCTCTTTGGAGATGAAAAAAACAAAAACCAAGTGTTGGGCTCTTGATTTCCCTGTTTAGAAGTAAGCCACCTAACACTTTGATAGACACCAGGGACCAAGGTATATTTGCATTAAGGTGAAGAGGTCTTTGCCTGTGGATTGCTGAATATGCCACAAGATATGTGCACAGGTTTTATCTATAAGCAAAATCATCCGTTTTTTGGAAACCCAAACAGTTTGTTTCTTTTATTTATTCATTCTATTCTTCTTCTGTTCTGTCTGAGTATCTGTATCTCACATTCCACCACATGGTGCTCAAACAACTGACAAAAGCCATTAAAAAAACAGCTAGTGAGTCGAAACAAAATAATTAATTAAAACAATCAACTAAAAGGTCAACTGTAAATTTATTGAATTAAAAGAGTAAAATAAAGTTCATTATTTTTCCACCACCTTTTCCATGTAAAGCAAATGCCATTTGTGGGGAGGGGTCATAGAGTTTGGAGAAGTGTGATTTGTCATTTAAGGCCACAACTCTAGATAGCCATACACAGGAACAACGGAGAAGCCCTTGTACAGCCAGAGGTGTTTTGAAAGCTTTTACTGCCACCTGGCTAAAGAGACAAGTTGGTTTTGCTTGGAATTGCCATTTGCCCGAGCTACTAGCTTATCAGCTACAGTATGAAATTTAAAGCATGTCCACCTGCACATATGGCTGTCTAGGATTGTAAGCTTAAATTAATTAATTTTATAATGACTTCAGTTGTAAGAGGTACTCCCAGTCCTAAAGACTATTGGCTTTAATAGTGCTTTATAAGTGGTACCTGCAACAAAATGGTGCAGTGTATCCCTACCTCTTAGGGGTTGGATCCAGAGCCTTCAGTCCTCCAGAGAAAGGTCACCGCCT
Source organism: Shinisaurus crocodilurus (assembly GCA_021292165.1). NCBI lineage: Eukaryota > Metazoa > Chordata > Lepidosauria > Squamata > Shinisauridae > Shinisaurus > Shinisaurus crocodilurus. Next base: position 202,467,324 of record CM037876.1, on the reverse strand, counting down.
GCAGAACAGGACTTCCACATCCTCTTCTCCCCACTGCGGCCCACCGCATGCCCTCCCAATCTGATCTCTGGAGGATTGGGGGACCTTCTGGAGCAGATCTGGAGGATGTGCAGGAGGCTGCAGTGGAGAGGAGAGGATGCAAAAGTCCCATTGCGCAGGTGGTGTCCTTCCGCTGACGGAACAAAAGCTCTTGTTCCAATTCAAAGAGTGCTTTGTTCGTGCCTCCATCGGCCTGGAAAAAGATCTGTGCAATGCTGTTCAGGCCTTGGGGAGTGGGGAGAATGGAAGGGGGAAGAGAGTTTTCAGTTGCCATTCTAACATTCCGTTTTCAACTGATCTCACCCATAGATTAAATTGAGAGACTCACTCAACGTGCCCAATGACTGGTCCTTTAGACCCCTTTTCTGATAGATGTGAAAGCTCAGAGGTCCTTGTTAGGCCGTTTTGTGGTCTTAAAAATATGTTTATTTGAATTCACAAACTTCTGTGTACCTAGGGATTCCCCTTACTATGTAGAACCCGCTGTTTTATTTGGGAGTGGCTGTGTTTTGCTTCCAAACTGATCGGCACTCAACCGTCTGAGTTCACAATTAGAAGAAGTGATAAATAACATACTAAGGAAGGAGAAAGCGTATGGTCTTTCATTACCTTCACTGAGTTTAAAAGTACAATGGTGAAGGGCTATCAGTGGTATGGTAGAATGCAGGAACTGCATGCTGTATGCTGAAATAATTAAAATGTTTTATACCAGCAGTAAATCTAAGATGATAGAGCAATTTTGTCGAGTTAAATATAAATTATATAAGCATTATCTGTCTGGCAAAGCACACTGCAAGAACGCAGTTTTGCTCAATACCATTATTAGGCTGTTCCAAATTGCCTGTGTTAGCAGTAAAGCATTTAAGAGGGACAAAACAGCTGTAGAGCCAAAATAAACTTCTGGCAGGATGAGAATCTTTTCTTAATGAAGAAGGGGGAGGGGAGATCAAAGGACTGAAGTGGAAGGGGCTACAAAGGCAATCAAATATGTGAAACTCTCTTATAATGAGTCAGACCATTGATCCATCCAGCCAATTAATATTGTCTACTACTCTGACCAGCAGGAGCTCTCCAAGGTTCTGGAAGCTCCCAGGCTTTTCTAGTGCAGCTACCTGTGTCCCCTTTTGAAGATGCTGGGGACAGAACACTGAGCTCTGTCCCCGTCCAGAAGCTGGATTGAGTTCCAGCTTCTTGCCTTAAGGTAGTTCCTGGGGCACACTAGCCCTGCCCAGATTGAGCCCACTGCCTTTGTGCTCCTTTGTATGTTTCACTGTCAGATTTATGACCAGTCCTGTGGCTGAGAGATGGAGCTGGGGACAAAGATGTCCTTGGTCCAGATCTTGCTTCTGCTATAAATTCAGTAGACGTCACTAAGTCAACTGCTATCTCTCAGTGTTAGCCCTCTCTCTGCAATAGGTTGGGGGATATTGACCTGGTGCTGAATGGGGTACATCTACCCTTGAAAGACCAGGTCCACAGCTTGGGAGTCATTCTAGATTCCCAGCTGTCCATGGAGGCTCAGGTGTCAGCTGTGAGCCAGGCAGCGCTGTATCAACTCCATCAGATACGGCAGCTGCGCCCCTACCTTCCTAATCATCTGGTCCCATTGGTGGTTCATGCCTTGGTCTCCTCTCGCCTAGACTACTGTAATGCACTCTACGTGGGGTTACCCTGGAAGACAGTTCAGAAGCTACAGGCTGGTACAGAATGCGGCGGCTCGCCTGGTTAAAGGCAGCCGCCAGCTAGACCACATCACACCAGTGCTGAAGGAGTTGTACTGGCTACCAGTTGCTTGCCAGGCCGAATTCAAGGTGTTGGTTTTGACCTTTAAAACTCTATACGGCTCCGGTCCAGCTTATCTCAAGGAGCGCCTCCAGCAACACCAAGTTGGCTGCTCAACAAGGTCTGCCACAGATGGCCTTCTCCTTGTCCCATCAGCCAGAGCAGCCAGGCTGGTGGGGACTAGGAAGAGGGCCTTCTCTGTGGTGGCCCCCAAGTTATGGAACTCCCTCCCCAGTGACCTTCGTCATGCTCCCTCCTTGATGAACTTCTGCCGGGCTTTAAAAACATGGCTTTTCAGGCGGGAATATGGGGTGGGTTAGGGTTTTTTTTAAAAAAAAAAACAACTTATATTTTTAATTGTGTTTTAATTATGTTTTAATGTAGTTTTAATTGTGTTTTATTGTATTTATTGTATTTTAATGATTGTACATCGCCCAGGGTGGCCGGCCAGATGGGCGATTTCAAAATATAATAAATTAAAAACACACACACACAACAGTGACCTATTTTAGAGGGCTGTTGTGAGGATTACTGGAGTAAATATAGGTGAAATGCTTTGAACGCTTTAAAGCAGGGGTGCACAACCTGCAGCCCTCGGCCACTCCCTGTGCAGCCTTCAAAGCTGGCAGGAACCCACCCGTTTTCCCCACAGCCCAGCCGGTAAGCTGGCCTGCTGGGGCAGGGGGACTGCTGTTCCCTGGCTTCTGAGATTGCTGTTTTCCTGCTGCTAGTAGCAGCGGTGAAACAACCACCTCAGTGGAGAATGGGAGAGGCTTTCACTACCTCCACCCCCCAGCAGTCCCTAGATCTCAGTGGGCAGGGAGGGGTAGTTTAAACCTCCCCATCCCTATAATGCTGAGAGATGTGTGTGGGGGAGAGGAAGTGTGTGTGCGTGGCTCCTGCCCCCCTCCCCCCGCCAACACCAGATGCAGCCCTTGGGCAGAAAAGGTTGTGCACCCCTCCTTTAAAGTGTTATAAAAATTCTAAGTCACAAGCATTATTAAGATGCACGACCTTTTGATTTCATTTCTTCTAGCAGATGCTGCATTCCAAACATGAAGTAGTGGACAGAAGCCCTGTTCACCTGCTACTCATCTGTAGGGCACTCCCATCTTTCAGCAGGAGTGGAGCTTCGCTGCTTGCCTCACCCCAATGTCGCACCCTCAGGCTAGCCCTGCCCTCGGCCTTTGTTGAGCGCAGAGGTCTGAAAAGGAGACCCCAAGGTTTGCATGGGGGGAGCCCCTACATGCGAACGTAGGGTTTCCTTTCCAGACTTCAGCGCTCAACACACAAAAGTTGGGGTGGGGCTAGCCCGGGAATGTGACATCAGGAGCGGAGCCAGTAGCATGGCCCTGCTCCTAGTGCAATACACAAATGCCCTGCATTTGAGCAATGCATGAATGGGGCAGTAATTTCTCAGATAATTGGGTATTCTTTGTATCCAGCAAGAAAAAAAAAATGTGCTGGGCCTGCATGTAAAAGCTTGGGATGCGGAGTACCATCTACTATGCCAGACTAAAGTCCCTGTCATGATATCCAGGCATTGCACAGATGGTGTGACATTGCTGCAACTATGTAGAGAGCAATGTAAAGAAAAGAGGGCTTGCCTTATTCATTGGATGCTAGATTATTTATCGTTATTGGAGAAGGCAGTTTTACTGTGTGAAACATCTAAAATGCTACAGTCAAGCCCTGTGGTTAAAAAGCTAGCCTGGCCGCATAGGAGATACACGTGGATCAATAGTGGAGCTTGTAGCACAATGGGCACTTGCTTAAGGATGGCTCCTACCTCAGGGAAGCGTGTTTCCTTGTTGCTTTTGCACTTATGCATGGAGGGCTCAGCCTCCAGCATTGGTGGCCAGCCAATCATACCAGTAGATTGTTGATATGTCTTCCAATGAAAAAGAAAAATACATGTTGGCGTCTCCTATACAACACAGAAGGAGAAGGGTCAATGTTACATGAAGGGTGCTATGAAAAAAGGCCTTTCAACCACATTTTAAATTTAAACAGGATTTATATATAAGAAGCAGCAGCTTACTTTTAGCCTCAGGGCTTGGGTAGCAACAGATAAAAAGCTTTTGAAATCTTTATTGTGGCTCTTCCTCTTCTTCTCTTTTTAACCTTATCTATACAGAATTAATGATTCTTTCCTTTGGAATCTTACCTACAGTGTCCAATAGATAACTCTTGGGGCTTTGGGAACTGTGTTGATAGGGGCTCCATACAAATGGACCCTAAAATAGAGTATAAATCCCTATTCCCACCCCCCTGTAAGTATAAGGAGGCCCCACTGCTAATAGCCTGAGACTATCAGCTGCTGCTGCAGTAGAAGTTTCTGTACAGTGGAGGCTGCTGTAAGCATCTTTTGTGAACCAAGCAGGGCAGAGCTGGACGGTCCCCTCCCGCCACATACTAACCTCTAGGTCAGGGGTGGGCAACTTGTGGCCCTCCAGATGTTTTGGCCTACAACTCCCATCAGCCCTAGCCAACTTAACCAGTGATGAGGAATGATGGGAGTTTTAGGCCCAAAAGTCTGGAGGGCGACAGGTTGCCCAGCCCTGCTCTAGGTAGAAGAAGAGCACCACCAGGGCAGCAACATCTGTGCCACCTGCACTTCCCATTTCAATTAACAGCACAGGTGGCAAGAGATGCAGAATTTACAATTTCCCAGTATTTCAGCTGAGGGGGAAATGTTGATGGAAGGTTGGTTGGTGCAGAATGGGACTTGGATTCATAGATCATAGAGTTGGAAGGGGCCTGCAAGGCCATTGGGTCCAACCCCCTGCTCAACGCAGGAAACTAGAGGAGGGGTCTCCCATCCAAGTAATAACCAGGCGTGACCCTGCTTAGCTTTCCACTCTCAGGCAAGCTGAGCCAGCATAAGCCACAGGCCTGTATGGATAACAGGAACTCACAGGCCTAAGAGATTTTGCTGCCTGAGGCAAATGACAAGACGGCACTCTTCACATACAGAAGCCAAATAGTAGTTCAACCTTACTTTAAAACTGGTGACAGAACAGTATCCACCACTGTACCCAAAAATAGCAAGCTACTTAGGGGGCTCAGGGCAGGCTGCTGGCCCACGCAGCTCTTTCCACAAACACCTCGCTGCAACTCTCCTGTCACCTCCCGCATTTGCCAGCTCTCTTATAACCTGAGGCAGCCGCTTCCATCTGCCTAATGGTAGGGACAGCCCTGTCAGGATGTGGGGGCAGCTGTTTTGGCATGAAAAAGGGTTTTGGAGGGCAAGCAGTGACACATGGAAAGTAGGGTCGGGTTACGGGGAGTTTGAAGTTGCAGTGTGGTGGGAGGTTAATGACAATTAGGCAAAAAGTGCTTTGGCTCACAACTTGTGGATGGGTGGCATATTGGAGCTGTATGGCTAGGCCTTGTCTTAATTTTTGTGACATGTATCACAATCACCAGCTGTGGCACATTGTTTACAAATGAAAGGAACAGAATGGCTGGTAAACAAGTTATGTTTTGTCTCGTACTTCCTGTGTGTTTCTCATGGGAAAAGTAGGTGTGAAAGAAATACGAGCTGGTCACAGTGGTTTGTATGTTCTGATGACGTACTGACTTGTTTTTTCTCTGTCTGTAGCCATTTTGGAGAGATGTTGAACTGTTCTTCTTCTTCACTCTCTTGTCTTCTGACTAGTGCTTGCTGGACTAAATGCAATCATGTAATGTCTGTGCTGAGTGGAGTGAAGCTCAACTTGCTCCACTGGATTAAATGCTTGCTATGCATTGTACTCTGCACATGGAAATGTATACTCTGTAGAATAAGCTTTGTTAAGTAAATAAACAGGTAGTAAATAGACCTGTGGAGTTTACAGAGTTATTTCCTTACTACTGGAATCTGCAAACAGGAGGAAGCTGAGCTGGCTGACATCCGATACGCTGGGAGAGCTGCGCTGGGAGTGGGAGAGACAGATCTGAACTTCTGGGTGTGGATTTATGGGCGTCTGCACACGGGAATAGGATTTTAAATCTTCCATCTCACTCATGCAAGGCACTCTGCTTTTCCTCGCACGCCTTCATTATTGTTGGTCTCCTCTCCTATCAAAACTGGCGACCCCCCCTCCCCAGTAAATCTCTATATCTAGATATCTATATAGATATGAGTGTGGACACTGGGCACCTGCTAAGTGGGATGTTTAGCCCTCCTATCCATTTAATTCCAATGCCCCTATTTTAAACTCTCTCTCTCTCTCTCTCTCTCACTCACTCACACACACACACACACACACACTAACTATTAACGTTTTCTACAGCTATATATCTTATTTTCTATCTTCATAAATAGCTACTCACAGACATCCTGAGATGGCAGCAGCTGCCATATTCAGGGTCTTCCTTTGTCAGTTCTGAGCCTCTTCTGCCTGGTGTTCCTGACAAAATTCTCAGCACAAAACTATGAATATTACAGTAGGTACAGGAATGAGATGTGGGTAATGAAATATGAGCACCTAGGAAGGTTGAAGTGTGATAGATTGACACCTCTGAATCATGGCATCTTCACTCGCTGTTTTGTAACTAAGTGAAATGACAAGATCATTAATGAGGAAATTTGCCTTTAAAATCCCATCACCATCTTCATTAGCACTGGGTCAGTTTTGACACTTGGCTTTGATTACTTATGCTTATTTCGCTTGGTTGATGAAGTTCAAATGTTTGCGAAATGCTGTTGCATGTTTGGTGACTGCAATTGTCAAAAATTTGAGTACAGGAGTAGGCAACAAAGCAAGAAAGCACCATCTTGACAGAATACATCAGCAGAAGGCCATAGTTTTTGTTGCATGTCGTTAGCATAATTTGAACATCATTTAGCATTTTTCTTCAACCAAAGGCCACATATGCAAAGCACCTAAGTCAGACTTCAAAAATACGGGAAGTTGAAATCCAATTTTTATTTGGTATTGCTTGAAATGTGGAAATCTGGTAAAACACACACACACACACACACACACACACAAATCACCACATTTCCCCCGTATTTTGGAAATCTAATAAAGTTCAGAGTTCCTATGGGCAGAGGTGAGAAGTGGGTGCTGCTTCCTTTCCTCCAGCATCAGTGTTAGCGCTGAGAGGAAAAGAAAGGGTTGTAATCCTCACTCTATCCACCAGTGATCAATAAGGGGAGGTAGAGAGGAATTCTCCGAGCTTTTGAAATGCCTCTGTATTTTAACTTCTTCAGAATGGAATATAGGAAGCTGCTTTATACTGAGTGAGACTATTGGTCTATCTAGCTCAGTATTGCTTATGCTGACTGGCAGTGGCTCTCCGGGGTTTCAGACAGGAGTCTTTCCCAGATCCCAGGGGTTGAGCTGGGACCTTTTGCATATCAACATGTTCTCTACCTCTGAGCTACTTCCATTCCCTGTAGTGGCCCTTTCCAAGCTGCTCAGGGAAGCCAACAGGGAAGCTGAATATGTGTGCTGATTGCCGTAGCTGGTGTCATCTTCGGTGCCCAGCTGAAAGCCCTTCCAAATGTCAGCTCCTTCTGTTCTTCCAGTGTCGACACCAGAACATTTTGCTGAAGAAATGAGAATACTATATTATTTATTATGAGGGAGATTAGGATGCTTAAATCATACCAGGTCCTCCTTTGGTCAGGCAAAATAGTTGCATTATTAGTGAGCATGATGTGTTCAGCTGTTATACTTGTTTTAATCCAATGGCTGTGTGTGTGACATTAATAAAATATGGCGATACCTCAAGGCTGGTCACTGTTCTTTGAATGTTAAATAACTGCAGTCTGAGGTTTTACATTGTGCTCATGTATGCAAAGAGTGTTCTATTTTGCTCCAACAATATTATCAACATGCAAGTACTCGTGGGGCATATGTAGGGTTGGTTGTTGTGGAAAAAACCTTGTCAACTCAGATTTTTAATTGGAGCAAACTTTAGGGGGGGGGGGGTTCTGCTGTTTTTTTCTTTCTAACTCTGCCAGCATTGCCATATTTCAGTTGTGTGGCTGAATGGAATAGCTGCCAACCCATGGAGGTGCTGCTGTTCATGAAGTGAAAGGACAATGCACAATTGTTGCTTTTTAATACGCTTTATATTTTCATTAACACGTGATTGTCAAGTGTTTGTGAAAATAGAAGGAGCAGGAATAGAACTGCACCCCACCCATTCTTTTGCAGAATGTGATGTTTGAAAGAGAGCCCCTGACCTCTCTTTGAAGGAAAGGTTCTAGAAGAAACAGTCTCTGTGTTTACGCCAGTTCAGTCCTGTTAGTGGTTGCTTCTCTCTTCTCCGCCCACCACCCCTCTTTTTCTCTCAGCTCTCATGTATTGTATTGGTCTCATCACTCCAGGAAATTAATATCCAGCATCTTGCGGGGGGGGGGATGTAAAAGAAATACAAAACAAAAATGGCCATATATCTTTTGGTTTCCCACAGTACTGAGAGGTCCAGTAAGGTGTGCAGGCAGAACAATCCTAAGTGGAGTTGGTAGGGGAGAGTGATGAGGCGGATCTACTGCTTCATCCACAGCCCTGCCATCTTGCATCAGCCAAGGTAAAAGGTGGAGGCGGGAGTGATTTTGTTCTTTTTCCCTGGCAGAGCAGATTTCCCCCGTCCTGTTGGTTACAGTGGGAGGGAACTTCCCTACAGGTAAGGGTTCTGGACCAAGCCCCTCTTGGGGGAGCAGAGTAGCTTTTGGATCCTTCCCCATCCCTGGAATGCCCTGTTCTGGGCCCTTATAATTGCTACTGCTTGAGGGAGAATCACCAGTGGTAGCTTTCTTCCTGCGGAGCCCTCCATGGGTATATTGGGGGCCTCTGCCAGTGGAGGAAGTGGGGGGACACCTCTGCCAGAGCCTAACCCCCTCCAGCAATCTACATGGGGTGGTGGGGGTAGGGTTGCACTCTTAAGCGCCTGAATTTTTATACTGAAAAGTGATCAGTCCCTCTTTCTACATTGCATAATAAAGAAAGGGAGTACTTTATGGAAATGATATCAAGTGAGTTTGGGAAGGGGAAAAAATAAACTAGAAATGGTTTATATGTAGAGTGTGCAATCAGCCAGAGAAATTAACTGCTGCATGGGGTCATAAAGTCAAAGACCGTAGCTGGTTCAAAAATGGCTGAATAATTGGCCCGTAATAACACTTATGTTTATGTGCCTTGGTGTAATATAATCAAGACTCATGCTTGAGAGGTTTAGCTGATTGGTGTCAGAGTGAAAGATGAAACACCTTTTGCATCCTATTTATGGTGGTGTTCCACTGCCTAGAGCCATGCCATTTTCCTAGTTGTGCCTTTTGTATGTAGGCTGCTGGACATGATCATAGTGTAGTGTAGATTTTATAGCTATTGTAGTGTAGATTTCTGACATCATTGTTTAACTTCTGTTAACATTAAGTGCAACAAACTGTGTGTGTGTGTGTGTGTGTGTGTGTAGTAGGCTTTGTACTATTAAAATGGGACTTTTATTTATTTGGATGTGTACCACACCATATAACCCAAATAGTCTACAGGGTGGCCTTTTAACAAAGTAATCATTTATTAAAAATCCATAAAATATTAACTCTCAATTAAAACCCTGTTAAAACTTCAAACACAATACATAAGCATGCAATGCAAGTCTGTTCAGCTCACCCTCCAAAAACCTTCTGAACTAGAAATATCTTGATGACTTTTCTGGAAGTGAATATGGAATTAGTCTGGGAAAGGTGATCCAGAAGTTGGGCACTGCTGCTGAAGAAGTTCTGCTCTTTAGTCCTTCCCCACAAGACTTGCGTCTGGAGTAAGGGCAGGCCTGAACTCTGTCAATTGTGTCCAAGCCCATTTACTTTGTCCCGTAAAACTCAAGGGCGAAACACTGAGAACAAAATCAGGCTGTTTCTGGACATGCCCACCCTGGTTTTCATTTCTTGGTCATGCTATAGTGTGATATGTATTCATCAAATTTATATCCTGTCTTTCCACACACAGCACTCAAAGCTGCTATCATATCACAATATATAAATTTAATTGAGAGTAAATAAAAATGAGTCAATAGAATCAGTAACAGTACTGCCCTGTTCAGGCATTCATAAAGGGTTATCAGCAATGCATGAGGAGAAGGAGCACTCCAGCCCCGCCTCTCTCCTCCATTGTGTTTGTTGCTCTGTACTCATGGGGGTGACTCTCTGTAGTGGGGAGCCTCCTGTATCCATGGGGACTCTCCACATTAGCCAGAATGCAAATTTTCCAGGGTTCTGGCTCACGTAGAGAGCCCTCACAGATACAGGAGGCTCCTCGCTGCAGACAGCTGCCCTCCACGAGTACAGAGTGACAAACACAACAGAGGAGAGGAGAGGGGCTGGTGTGCTCCTTCTCATGCGTTGCTGTTAATCCTTTCTTGAATGCCTGAACAGGGCTTAGAACAGCACAAGAGCCGAGAAGCAGAAAAGTCACATCAGCTTGACAGAGTTAAAGACCTGTCCAAATCAAAAGGCCTTGTCCTTCTACCAACAGGCAATCAGAGAGGGGACTAGATGGGCCTTCCTAGAAGAAGGCCCATCTGGGCACAGACACTGAGAAGGAATGTACTCGAACGTCATGGCGCTTAGGAAGAGTGCTGTCATACAGACGCAATTCTGGCCGGAGTAAGAAGTCACTGCTTCTAATAGAGCATGCACCTGATAGGGGATTTGCAGCTATATGAGGCAAGATGTGGTAGATAACACTTCTCAGAACCAGTTTGCATTCTTACGTGTATTTAGGAGTCTCCACTCCCTGTGTCTTGCTGCTATAAGACTTACCCCATCCCTTTCAGAACTGGTTACAAAGAGGAAAGTTTTATTTTGCCACCAGTATTCTCAGACACTGGAGAGCCTGACTTAAATTTGAATGCTCTTTCATGGTCCAAAGTACATCCTGATAGTGCAGTGCAGATGTCATCCGGAGTGACTGGAGCTGCTGACAGAATAGGATGATGATGTAGGGCATTGCCTGCTAAAATATTATTTCAGTCTGAGAAAAGGTTGAAAGCAGAGCAAAGAACTGTTGCAAAAGAGCAGTGTTCTTGGAGCAAGTGGTGTGTTGGCACTTGGCAGTGAGGGGCTCAGTGTTGATTGCATGGCACTGGATCATGACATTAGGCCCACGTGTCAGCCTCTTGGAGACTGTTCCACTCACTGTGTTACCCTTTCACCCCTTCTATGATTCATACTTTCACTGCATTATCATAGCCAGGAAGGGGAAGGGCCCCAAATGACTTTTCTACAGGACATCCTAGGGGTCTTTTGATCTGAACAGCCTTGTGGTTAACTCAGCCTGTAGTAGGAGTCTTAAGGCGCAATCCTATGCAAGTTTAGACAGAAAAAAGGCCTACAACTCCCAGCATGCCCTAGCCAGCTATGCTGGGAGTTGAAGGCCTTTTTGTTGTTGTTGTCTAAACTTGCATAGGATTGCACCCATAGAAGGGTTTCCTTGTCTGGTGGTGGAGAGGGAGACAGCTTGTGTCTTTGTTGGCTGCTTGCAATTTTTGCAGCTTACAGCATGATCCTATGGCCCCTAAACAGCGTGTAGGGGGCCATGGGATTCTTCTGATTTCCAGATCTAAGGTCGGAGACAGAGCTCCAACCTCAAAGCTGAGGATCTTCACTCAGATCCCCCTCCCCTTGCAGCTGACGGCGCAGAAAGAACCGCCCCGGCTGCTTCTCCGAGGCTGTAAGAGCAACCTTGGAGAAGGGGTAAAGGGGGCGTTCCGGGGGAGGGAGGAGACAGGGGCCGCCAGGATATGAGGTGTCCTGATGGCACTCCAGCCTCCTCCCCTCCAAAGCACCTCCGCTAGAAGGCTGAAATCGGCCCTCTAGCTGACTTGCAGGGGGGAGTAGTAGGGAGGCAGAGATTGCCCCTGCCACTTCCACAACCCTGCATAGGATGCCCAGAATCCTCCAAGTTTGGAGGCTTGTGGGCTTCCCGATTGGATTGTGCCATTAGTTAGATTAACCAGATAGGAGTGGATGTCAGGAGGCTCCATTTATTTATTTATTTTATTTTATTTATTTATTTATTTATACCCTGCCTTTTTTTCCTGCAAGGAACCCAAGGCGGCTTTCATAATCCTCCTCCTCCTCTCCACTTTATCCTCACAACAACCCTGTGAGGTAGGTTAGGCTGAGAGTCCGTGACTGGCCCAAAGTGTTACAGAGCTCACTGGTTTAAGCATTCATTCTCTCTCTTGCCCCTTTGTACACTGAAGTTAATTTAAGGATCAAATTCATTTTAATCCCAAACTCCTACATTACTTCTGGTATAAAGGATTGATAAAAACTGATGCTGTTCATTAGAATTTGATGCTGTAATTCTTTTAAATGGAATTTGTTGACTTGGCTGCACATGGTGTCTCATCATGCTTGGCCCTTCACAAGTTGAGGACTTGTCTTGAAGAAGGGTTAATTCCATTTTGTTCCTACTCACATCAGCTGTCAAAGGTGTTGAAACACTGGGTATTTATCTTCTTGATAAATGCTGCCCACTTGGATTTGAGCAGAGCACTTCCAATTTATTCCTGCCAGGGTGAAGTTAGACATCAAGATCTAAAGCGATAAGGTAAAGGAATTTCATTATGACAAGAAAGGTCTCCCAAACCTTGGACGGAGGCAAACAAAGAGATGGCAAAGCAAATTTGACTTGGCTGTTGTTGAATGTAGATTATAAACCAGTTCAATAGTTGAGATACCAATAAAGAAACATTATCTCATTTCATTTAATGTGTCATAGGCTGGTCCACAGTGCTAGGTTATCAGAGTAATTATTTTCTTTGGCTTACATAAGTAACATGTGATTCTGTCAATTCATGTCTCAAAAGGGCTGCTATCTGAAAGTAATTTGGAGAGGATTTTAAAACGTGTGTGTGTGTGTGTGTGTGTGCTGGCCTAAAACCTTATTAGTATACTCCTTAATTTCAGTTAAAATCCACAATGGAATAATTTTACCATGGTGTTTTACATAGAATCATGATCCCACAATAGCAACTCTTAAGATTAACTATTTTTAAAGAGCAAGTATATTACACGTTTTTTTTTCTTGAAGACTTGTTTGTAGCTATTGTTTGTGTGTGTTAACCTGTTTTGCTCTCATGACTGAGACTGAGGCTGACTGAGCCCTGCAGTATTTTGTTGTTTGCAAATCTGATGTGTTTGCAGAGGGAGTGGGGGAAGGAATTCAGCACAGAGCAAGACTAAAATATGTATTCAAACCAGTAAATTTGTATGTTTCAACTTAAGTTTGCATATTATGCCTGCGAGCATAGCTCCAGGGCCACAGCAGAGAAGGGCTTGTTCTTGGTAGATGATAGACTTTGCAATAGTACAGAAACTGGAGCAAGGTCTCAATGGCAGAAGGTGTTCCTTGAGATATTCAGGGCCCAGACCATGTACAGCTTTAAAGATAAAAACCAGTGCCTTGAATTGGGGCCAGAACTGAACTATTAGTTAATCTAGATATTTCAGAACAGGTGTCAGGTCTGGGGTGTGGGCGGCTGGTGTCTAGGATGGGAATGCCAGGGTCAGGGATGGTGGAAGTATATGGAGACTCCAGGGCTGAGCTAGGCAAATGTTGGAGTGGCTACAAAGTGTGGCGATGCCAGAAGCGGGGCAGTGCTGAGCACAAGCGAGTAGTCAGGTACCAGCAAGGCATGGAGGAGCCAAAGGCAGGCATGGTGGTAAAGGGCAGGCAAGAGCTGGAGACCAGCAAGGTATAAACAGGACCAGAGGCAATAGCAGTGTTGAGAGCAGGCAAAGAGTCAGAGGCTAGCAAGGCATAGACTGGGTGAAAGCAAGAGCACAAGCACAAAGCAACCACCACAATGAATTGTGTTGGTGTGGTGAAAGTGAGCATCTTATGGGGCTTTCTGTGGCTCCCAGCTGGGCTTCATGAGTGGCTGCCTCCGACCCTGTGAACACCTACAAGTCCAGTACTAACCCTGCAAGTATTTTCAGGTGGACTTGCCTGCCTTCTCCATCGGGCCACCAGATGGAGCTGCGGCACTGTGCAGGTTGAGCAGATCCTGACAATACATGTGATCTGTTTGCTCACCAGCTTTCACCCATTAATAGATGGGCAGCAGCATTCTGTACCAGCTCAGGTTTCTCACCCGGTTGGCAAGACACTTTGCTTCTGCTGTATACTTATTTGGATATCTGGTCCACTTTTATTGAAGCCTATGTGTATTTTCTAGAAAGTTGTATTTTCATATATATGCATTTCTTCTTCTTCTTCTTCTTCTTCTTCTTCTTCTTCTTCTTCTTCTTCTTCTTCTTCTTCTTCTTTATTTATTGCCCAGCAAACCGGCCACCCTGGGCGATGTACATAAGATAAAAACAGTATAAAATACATTTAAAACAGTATAAAATTTTAAAATCTTAGCCCATATCTATTCATTGCTATGGATTTATACAAATCCATGTATGTATATTTTTTTAAAACTCGAAAGAAAGAAAGAAAGAAAGAAAGAAAGAAAGACCTCTTGTAAGATGATACATTTGCATCCATGGATCTAATAATAATCACGCATATGCACACAGTTAGTCAAAGGCGCTGATGTGAAATTTCCCCGTGAATTAAAAGACGAACATAAAAAAGCAACTTCAAAGCTGACCAGGTCAGTGTTGGCAACTTTACAGGTGAAGATGAACTATTTTGTCCCGTTGAGTGGGTAGTTGAGTAGGTAATCCATGACCATGACAGACACCCTCTAGTCCTGGCACTATAAACAGCTGCCTGGATCACCTGCCCCTAAATCCAGCCATGGCGGAACGACTCCGTGACAAAAGGGACCATTGATTACACTGATCCAGCATGGTTATTCTTATGTTCTTAGTTCAGAGCCTCCTGGTAGCAATAAATAGGTGTGCAGGTTTCTTATGACTGCTTTGTGTATTTTATATACAGGAACCAGTTCCCAAATACACAATAACTGTACACAGCATCATCTATATACGGTATATAAAAGAAGAAGTCCTGACTGACTGACTGACTGACTGACTCATCAACGCCCAGCTCAAACTGTTTAATCTAGGAACGTGAAATTTTGAAGGAACATTGTTTTTATGATGTAGACACCCACTAAAGAAGGATTTTTGGAAATTCCGTCCCTAAGGGGTGAAAAGGGGGGGAAGATCGCCCCACTCTCATATCTCCTATGGGCAAAACAACGGGACGGGAGCAGTTATGCAAATCGGCCTCACCTCATAATTGCTGCAGGAGACAATAGGAGCAGTCATGCAAATAGCCCATACGACACTTAGAATGTTCGCGTATGAATTCCTGCAGGGGCCAATAGGAGTGGGTATGCGAATCTCCCCTAGGCCATTTAGAATGTGCTCTAAGGGGGTGAAAAGGGAGGGAAACTTTTTAAATGACTGACTGAATGACTGTTGTGTGTGGGGCGTCCCTAAAATCCTAAAATCCACGCAAGCGAAGCCACGGGCAACAGCTAGTATTTTATGAAGGGCAGTCACATATAAATCAAGTCCCCCAACCCCCAAATATATAAAATATATACGGAAACAGTGACTGGGAAAGGATCTTGCCCTTCCCCCACCACTATGCTCACATGTAATTTTACAGGCCTTTATACGCGATGCTATGCAGGGAAATCCAGTTTCCAATACAAAATGTAAAATATGAACCAGCTCTTGTGATCTTGCATGTCTCCCTATCACTCCTGTAAGCTTCCCTCCATCAGCACCACCCTGGTTATTCAGAGCAGCTGCAAGAGGAAGCTGGTTTCTGCTGGAACCAGGTGGGAGAGGAAGAGGAGAAAGCCCCTCTTCTTTTTTCCCCCCTCTCAAGCTGTTTTCACCTTCCTGGTATAGAGAACATTGGCTATTGGGCAGATTAAAAATATAATAAATAAATAGTAGAGGGAGGCAGACTTACTCACAGCTCTAAAGTGCTGATGTTCTTATCTCTTGAGATCTAACCAGCAGTGTCTGGAGGAACTGCACTGGAAATGCATGATAGATATACTCTACAGAGTAAGGGACTTTATCTACTACAGGCCTTTGTGAAAATAGAGATGCTTGAGGAATTTGAGCTTTGTGGATTCTGATGCAAATGGACCTGATCCACATCTCTTGGACTAATGTTGCAGCTTGGAAAGTAATTATCCTGTGGATTTTGCCCTTCTCCAAATTCTGTGATGCATTTCTTGGCTCAAAAAACAACAAAAACCCTATTGAAAGGCATTTGAAAATGCATATTTTAGGATAAAATACATTCAGAAACACATACTTTGAGATAAAATGCATGTATAAATGTGTATTGTGAGAAAATATTTTCAAAGATATGTGCTTAAATACGAATTTTCATGCAGATTTTTTAAAATCACAAATTTAGTGTTGGAATGTGCAGAAAGGGCTCATGAATGAACACGTGAAACTTACACAGACTGGAAATAGATTGACCTGTCCATCCTTATGTGGGAGGCACCTCACCTTTAAAGTAGGCCCATCTTCCTTGAAAATGTCATCTGTTACTGATAAGCCATTGATAAGGCTGGGGTCAGATGGAGAGAAGGAGGAGAAGCTTGGTGTTTGGTCTGCAGACATGAGGTTCCTACTCATATCAGACATACCTGATCATGACAGGTTTGAAAACAGCACAGAGACTGCAGTTCTGGCATTTGGTGGCAGGAGGATTGTGAGCGTCTGTCCTTAACAACCAGGGTCCAATACAGGGGTGACCAATTTGTAGGCCAAAACATCTGGAGGGCCACAATTCACACCATCCCTCACCATTGCCTATGCTGGCTAGGACTGATGGGAATTTTTGGCCAAAGCTTCTGGAGGGCCACAAATTACCCACCCTTGGAATACATCCTGCAGCAACAGCTGTTAAAGTGAGTGGACTTATTTGACGACTATAGTCCTTGGCTGCTTGCTTTCAGACTCTCTATAGAAGATAACTTTTTTGTACTTGGAGAACGTTGCCTGCCTTTGCAGTGTTTAGGACTCCTGCATCATACAGAAGTGCTTAAGATTAAAGCCTTAATATTTAATAAGCTCTCTATTGTTACATGGAGAGCGTGCCAATGTGAAATTGGGCTTGCAGCTCTGTGGATTAATGGAAACGTACAGCAGGGTTTAAAAGCCCCCAGTGATAATCTGTAAATATTCTTAGGCGCTGTCACTCTGCAGCACCTCTGGGAATCCTTTTCTCTCTCTGCTTCTTGAATATAAATCATCATTGCAATTTGTTTGCGGTGTGGGATTTTGGGAACAGTTTTAGTCATAGGGCATCCACTCAATCTGGGCATGTATTTACACTAATTCCTTCACCTTCTTAAACCTGGACTCATATTAAGTGAAGACAATGTCAGCAAGTCAGAAAGGAATGAGGTGAAGATGAATAGAACAATTTCTTGCACTTTAAGCAGAGTCACCCACTTTGTGGTCACATTAACAAGTGGACAGAAAATCTGTTATGAAAGCTGAGATAAGTCGAGAGATTTGGGGGATATTCAGCACACAGATCAGTTTTAATATTTACGAAAAGTGTTCTTTTTGTCTGTTTAAACCTAATTTCCACTTTCTAGGTTAGACATTCCTGTATTGCCTGGCTTCGGGTAGGTAAGTTTTGCCTGCGTAAATGATGCATTCTATAGAATAAATTGACCCAAAGTTGCCCATATAGTTCAAGGAGCGATTAAATGTAAATTCTCCACTATGTTGCCACAAGATTACTATGCATATATTTGTGTGGAGCACTGGCACTTTCAATTTAAGTTTCAATTTTGCGTTTAATGCATTGTAAAGCATTGAGGGGAAACGGTAACATCAGTGGGAGAACTGACTAAATTAAAATGAAAAAGCCTTGTGCACCATCAGCAATAACAACAGAAGTGTCATCTATTATTTCTGTTTGTATGCAGCAATATCTCTTCCTATAAACAAGGCACTGGAGCATTCAATTAATCAATAGAGCAGATTGTCTGAGCATTTTTAGATTCTGCATTGTACGAATTTTGTTGGTTTATCCCTACGTGCCAATGGGATGAGGGCTAACCCGCTCACGATGAAGGAGGCTGTCCATGCACCAGCTTCTGCTGGTTCTGTGATCATTGATCAAGCACTAGAGCAGTGTTCTCCAACCTCGGGTCCCCAGATGTTTTTGGCCTACAACTCCCAGCATGCCCCAGCCAGCATAGCTGGCTGGGGTATGCTGGGAGTTGTAGGCCAAAAACATCTGGGGACCCGAGGTTGGAGAACACTGCACTAGAGTCTACACTGCATCCTGTGAGCTGCCACTGTTTACTTTGTGCCTCCTGCCTGTCTTGCACATTGCCATCTCTCTCTGTAAATGTTTTGCCATAATGTGTCTGGACTCTTTTTGTTTTTCTTTCCTTTTTTGTTGCATTTTCCCTTGCTTGCCTTCCTCATTGTCCTGCCCCTATTACTCAAGTCTGTCTGTTTATTGGGAATTTGTGCTGTTGCACGTATGGACCACCAATAGCCACTTTTGCTAAAATTAATAAAATAAAAAATAAATCTGCAAGCAGTAACAGCAGAAAATCTAGCTATTTTATGAACCCCAAAGATGGCTACTACATGATCCCATCATAAGCCCCCCCCCCGCACCTCTGCTGACCAATGCAAGTCTATGTCTGTTAAATCTGGCCTGCAAAATCACTTGCAATTGAAGTGCATATAACTACAGTCATGCCTTGGATTGAGAGCATAATTTGTTCCGGAAACGTGCTTGTAATCCAAAACACTCTTATATCAAAATGAAATCCCCCCCAAAAAATGTGTACAGAGATTTTTAATTTAAGCCATACTACAGTACTTGTATTGCAAGACGCCGCTTGTATATCAAGTAAAAAAAAATTAAATAAATATTTAAAAATTTGCTTGTCTTGCAAAACGCTCTCAAACCAAGTTACTTGCAATCCAAGGTATTACTGTACTAATGTCTCATCTCCTTTGTCTAAGCCAAATAAGTGGTAGCAGCTATGGGGCCATTGTATCCTCTTTTGTTCTTCCTTTTTCTGCTGTGCGCATAATTAATACATCAGTAGGCTGGTAGAGGTGTGGTTACCGTATTTTTCACTCCATAAGACGCACCAAACCATAAGACGCCCTTAGGTTTTAGAGGAAGAAAACAAGAAAAAAAATATTATGAACCAAATGGTGAAATGACGAGAAAACCCTGCCACTGTCACAGAACCGAGCGGGGAGGGTTTTCCCCACCCTGCGCTTTCTCCGCTGTTGGAGGTGGTGCTGCTGCTACAGGCAGCTGAGTCGGAGTAGCTGAAAGCTGAAAGCAAACATCAACAACTCTGGGCACAATCCTAAACACGTTGAGGCAGAAAAAAGCCCCGGGGCTTTTTTCTGCCTCAACGTGCGTAGGATTGTGCATGGCTGGCTGGGGAATGCTGGGAGTTGTAGGACTTCCCCCCCCCTCCAAACACGCGTAGGATTGCATCCTAAAACCATTTAAAACCAAAACACAGAAACAGCATGGTAAATAATTAAAACATTGGAGCCGCAGCTAGCTTAAAATACCTTTCCCTCCCTCCCTGGTTGCTGGAAATAACTGCTTTCAGGGGACGTGGAGCTGAGGAACCTGAGGTGCACGCCGGAGGGAGGGAAGGCGAAGGAGGTGTTTGCAGGTGCATCCTTCCCGCCGCGCAGCCAAGCCCCGGGCCCGCCAAACAGCTGAGCGAAGGATCAGCTGTTTGGCGGTGTGGCGCAGCGGCAGCAAATCTCTTGCTGCCGCTGCGCCACAGCGCCAAACAGCTGATCCTTCACCCAGCTGTTTGGCGGGCCCGCGGCTTGACCTCGCTCCATAAGACGCACAGACATTTCCCCCTATTTGGGGGGGGGGGGGAGTGCATCTTATGGAGCGAAAAATACGGTACCTCCTTTTCCTAATTACTGAAGACATACACAGCTGTGATTGACCCAACATGTTGACAGTTGGAGGCATGGTCAGTTTACTAGGTGGGAAGTTTGCATTTCATTTATTACATTTCTATGCCACCGATAGCTGAAGATCTTTGGGTGGTTTACAAAGATTAAAACCTTAAAAATATATTATAAAAACCAGAGGCATATAAACATATAACGTAGAGAGACACACACAATTTTAAATAACAAGAAAAAATTCAAGACCGGATTAAAAACCTCATCAGATGCTGCCAAATGCCTGAAAGAAGGTTTTCACCTGGCACCAAAAAGGTAACAATGTTGGCACCAAGCGGGCCTTGTCAGGGAAATAATTCCATAATGGGGGGGGGGGCACCACTGAGAAGGCCCTCTCCCTTGTTTGTTTGTTTGTTTATTTGAAACATTTTTATGCCGCTCCTCAGCCAAAAAGGCTCCCAGAGCGGCTTATCAATTAAACAAGACAGTCGCTGCCTGCAGGCTTACAATCTGAAAAAGACATGACACACATGTTGCTGTCTTCTGAGCCTCCCTCAGAGGAGGCACCTGGAGGAGGGCCTTAAGATGATGAACCTAGTATACATGTAAGTTTCCTGCTGGGAAAGGTGCTCCATCAAGTATTGTGGTCCCGAGCCATGTTTTTACCTTTAAAAAGAGATGGAACTGATGATGTATGAGATCATTTGCTTTCACTTTTACCTGATAAGCAGCATGGCATGGCTAAGGTGTTACTGTGCCAGACCAGGTGCAACTCGGAGAACCTATGTGGGTTGCCTGCCTTGAACAAAGGACTGCGGGCTTCTAAGCCCTGTTTGGCAAATATCCTCGACTAAACAGAAAAGGAAGCTCGCTGGAAGTAATTCTTTTGTGTCCTGCCATAACACAAAACCATAAAATGGTTTCTCTTATTAAAAATAAGTTTGCAGGCATGTTTCATGAAGATGTGCCTTCCCTGCTCAGAAAATATTGATCTCCTTGCAGGAGTGTGCTATAATAAATCCAAGCAATGTCTCTGCAAACCCCTTGGGCTTGCTTTTTAAAAATAGCAGAAAGATGTAGCATAGCTTGTATCCTCCCTCCCCCATGCAGAGTTAAAGTTGGCCTTCAGCTGAGTGGGCAACTTAGAGGCTTAAACAAAAAACTATCTAAAGTGCTATTTGTGGACTACAGCAGAGGAATTAGTGGACCATATTCTTAATAAAAAGAGTGTTCAGATGTTATGTAAATTACCAGAAGGTGGCCCTAAAGCTCAAGGATTTCTATTAGGGTTCTAAGGAATGTGAAATTCATGTGCTGTCAACTTCTCATTCAGTAGAGTGAACTGAAAACAAAGTACTCCTTAGATTTTACAATATTCTCAAGCAAAGTTCACAAAACAAAGAAGCTACGGTAAGTTGCCTTGAAGCAGCCAAATGAAGCAACTGGGGAGGGGGGTGGGGTGCTGATCTTCATGACAGCAAAAGTCCAAAAATATTTAGATCAAGTAATATGAGTAAAGTAACAGTGTAATTTCTCAGGGCACCATTTGAAGTAACTGAGATAAAATTAGGGAACTGCAGAAAGTAATTCCCAAGTTCAAATAGTAACCTGGAAATCGGTCAAACTCTTAAAGAATGTGAATATTTGCAAAATAATGAGCCATTTATGTCTCCAGCTTCCCAGTAAGAGCATGTCTTATTGCATCCCAGTGTCCATTCAGTTGGTTGTGCTCTTTGTTTAACCTGTTTCCTGAGTTCCTTTTATGGACATAAGAGTGTTGATGGGTATTTATTTTTATTTTTATTTTAGCATTTATAAGCCACAGTCTGCCATATATTAAAATAACACCCCTGCACACATATATATAAAATACAAAAATAATAATGAAATACAAAAGCAAACAAGAAAACACAAGTGAATAAAATCAATAGGACAAGTTAGTGGTGACTAATTTAGGTGCCATTGATCTAAATGAGGTTTCAGCAGGACTACCTGTGTGTGGCATGAGGCCACTGTGTTCTACTAATTTTGAGGTGTACAGTGCATGATACCACTCTGAAATCACTAACCTTTCAATGGAAACATCTCGGAGGGGGCAATCCCATGGATGCCTAGACCATGTCTGAGGGGCCATAGGATAGTTTGGATTCCCAGCTCTGAGGTCGGAGATAGCACTCCCACCTCGGAGCTGGGAATTGGCTCTCCAACCCCCCTCCACCTGATGTGGGAAGAGCTGTACCAGATGCATCTCTAAGGTTGGGAACTTGACCTCGGAGAGGAGGAAAGGGGGGTGTTTCGGTGGGCAGGGATGGGAGGAGACTGGAGAGGCCAGAATACGAGCTATCCTGAAGCCACTCCAGCTTCCTTCCCTCCTCCTCCGAAGCTCCCTTGCTAGATCCCTCGCTAGACAGGCAAAAAGCCCATCTCGCAAAAATGCATGGAGGACGGGGAGGCAAAGATCACTTTGCTGCTCCTCCCACTTGCATAGGATGAGTGTAAGCCTCCAAGTTCAGGGGCTTAACAAGCATCAAGGGAGCAACCCATAGAATTGCACCCTTAGCTCTGAACACTCTGGCTGAAGAAGTGCAGCTCTTTCAGTGTAAAATCCCATTAGATTTTTTGCAAACGAGTCAACTAAATAATGCTTTCTTGACAAACAGCTGCATAAACATGGTCTAATAATAATGTCAAAATATTTTCTGTTGGAAAACAACCAATCACTGCCATACATAAAAATGTTGAGCCACAAATCATGTGAAGACAGACATGATGTAGCTTTCAGCTGCATCTTTTAAAAGTGATGCATCTTTGTCACAGAAAAAGCAGAGATAGCCGTGTTCACCACACAATTCCCCCCCCCCCCCCAAATCCACATTAAGGCAATACTTTTGTTAGGCCAACCCAAGGTTCACAAAACCGTGTGCAAGGTTTTGACTTCTCCAGCGCTCTTTAGGCTAGATGGTAAAGTAAAAGCAGGTTGGTGGAGGTGGGGGGAGCAGGGAGAGGAGGAAAATGCTGCCTTTATTGAAGACATGGCATCCACATTGAGTCACAGTCTTAAGATGGAAAGTGGGAGGAGGCTGCAGACAGTCTAGTTAGGCTCTAGGCTCCAACCTTGGGTCCCCAGATGTTGCTGGACTACAGCTCCCAGAATCCCTTGCCATTAGCCATGCTGGCTGGGTATGCTGGGAGCTGTAGGCCAGCAACATCTGGGGACCCAGGGTTGGAGAGCCCTGCTCTAGACAGTGTGATGATTTCCAGTTGCACCTTGGACTTTGCAGCTGATGCAGCTCCCTCCACAGCTGAAGAGGAGTTCATGGTGATAGTGATGTGGATTGTGTCCCAAGATTGTAGATAGCCACTCATATGCTTGCCTGCAGTGAGGACAGGTGGAATTTGGGGGCTAGTGACTTTGTGAAAATTGCAAATGATTGATTTCATCTGACTAGAAGAGACTGAAATTCCGGGACAGAGAGAGCTCTCTACATTGTTCACTTCCTACTGCAAGGGTTTGCTTTGATCATTGTAATGATATGACTGTACATTCAGCAGTTTGCATGATGAAGTTGAAGCATCTTGCCATATTATCTTTTTAAAGTTCTTGTGTTTAAGTTACTAACAATGGATTCATTAAACAGTAGAATTGATGTAGGAAAGAGCTTTGAGACAGTTATTGAATTTGCGATAATGGAAGCAGGAGGGAAGAGCAGCAGAATAGATCCTCATAAACTGTACCCTTTTAGACTCCTGAACTATAAATTTCACTAATATCGCTTCTAAATTCTTTCTAGTATCTTTTGAATGAGGGCATAAACTAAAACTTTAATCATTACACATATGGGGAAATAAATACAGGAACAACATTGCATTTTAACTTTCTCTTTTTATGTTGTAAATGTAATTTGTACCCCAAACCCACCCACCCCCATTGTTGCTTTTACTTAGCAATGGTTTGGCTGCCATTGGATGAAAGTACATACTAGTAATTCTAGGCAAATGTAGCTGTTAAAGATAGTTATCAAATAAGGGGTATTTCTAGGCTTAGTCACATGTACAGATGGTTCTAATAAATGCCTCCTGTAACACAGCAGTTCTACCGAACTGTATACATACCGAAAATACTTGCAGACTGAAACTATGCTGATGAGTTAATAGTATTTTCTATCCTACATTAGCAAGGATTCTCTAATACAGTCTTCAGCCCTTTCAAACCAAGGACCCACCATTTAACCCCAGCTTGCAACATGGGAGCTGCTTTTAATTTTTTACCATCTCCCTCTGCCTGTCATCTTCTCTTTCTTTATATCTTTCCACTGTCTTTCTCATTAAGAAACAAAATAAAAATAATGGTCTTGATGTGACTCTCACTGAACAATGATAACCCACTAGTTGAAGGCCATTCATTGCTTTTACATGCTAAAAGCATGTATGGCAGATAGCAAGGCAAACCCTATGCAACCAGGTGGTTAAAATTTCCTTTTATTATGATTAGGGAAATGTGGCTCTTTGTTGAAAACCTTTGTAAAGAACTTGAATTGTCCTCTATTTTCTTTCATTTAATTTCATTGTATTATGGGGTTAAATCTTGTGTGTGTGTGCTAGTCAGTTTCAGCCAAAAGCTTAATAGTTTAGAGGTCAAAAGTTTAGTCAGAATATAGAGGTCAGGAGGCTTTGCTCAGGAAGCAGGAAGTTATAACGACAGAGAGAGAGAGAGAGAGAGAGAGAGAGAGATTGAACTCAGGAAACAGAAACGTAGATTACAGAAATGAACAAGAACCTATCCTCTTGATTGGTTGGAGTTGGGCTGGGGGGGAGGAGAGAGAGAGAAAAATAAGATAAAAGCCAAAGGCAGAGAGGAGAGAGAGAAGGAAGGTACGAAGGCCAGAGTCCTCAAGGAAAGAGTCTTTTAAGAGTACACTTGACATTAAAAAAGAGAATTTCCTGATCTGCTTCTTTGATCATACAGGGTTTTTTCTTTGTTTTGGAGGAGGGGAAATACACCAGTCCTGGTTTCTGAGCTCTGATCCAGAGATGATTGAGCACAGCCACCTCTCCTGACAAACAGATGATTTGCATAATGACTTCTGCGATGCTGATTGTCGGCTGGGGGGAGCAGGGACCTGGGGTGTATTTGTGCCTGCTTCCTCCCAGCCTTCCAGCAGGTAGTCATCAGAGCCAATAGTGCTGGACATCTGTTCATTGTTTCACATGTGAAAGTGGATATGGGTAGCCTTTTGTGTTCCCAAGTGTAGACTTCCACAAGTGGAAACCTCAGAGATCCCATTCACTGGATTATTGGATCAATGTTTAGGAAGAGGAAGTGCTAGAAATCTATACACTTGATGGTCAGTTGTATATATTTGTGTTGGCAAAAATTCATTTAGGCCAATTTAATGCAATAAACTCTAGTATATCCAGAGGTTATAGGTGGTAATTTTTTATCTATATAAAGCTGCATTTTACTTAGATGATTATATCTTTAAAATTGATACTTGGTGTGTGTAGAGAGCCAGTGTGGTGTAGTGGTGAGAGTGTTGGACTGGGACTCAGGGAGATCTGGGTTCTAGTCCCCGCTCCGCCATGAAACTCACTGGGTGACTCTGGGCCAGTCACTGCCTCTCAACCTAACCTACCTCACAGGGTTGTTGTGATGATAAAATGGAGAGGAGGAGGAGGATTATGTAAGCCGCCTTGAGCTCCTTGCAAGAAACAAGGCGGGGTATAAATGTAATAAATAAATTAATAAATAAATAGAGTCTTCCAGCCATGACATTCTTTCAGGCACCAGAAAATACACGAAACTACGGTACTTCTCTGAAATAAATTTCAGGGTGAAGCATATTAAAATCACTAACATCTTAATATTTGGTTGAAACTAGGACTCCTAAAACATGTCAATAATGCAACCATGCCAATGTCAGCACTAGGCCTGGGCCAGGTAAGTTATTACCCAATTTCATTTATGGGGTATTAACCAATTTTTTAACAGGTTAATGTTGGTGCATTTTCCTTTCTGCAATAACAACCCAGGGTTACAGAATTTACACTTTTAAAAAGTCATGGAATTGAATTGCAGGTTGTGTTTCATGAAAGCACTGGCATCATACATCAGAATACCAATTTTACAAGCTTCCACCCCCACTGCCCCCAAAATGGGAATAAAAACTTAGAAATAGAGAAATGTGCCATGTATTTTCTACCTGTATAAATTCAACTTGAGGTGCTTTTAAATACACCACTATATAGTATTATTTTCTATACACACATAAAAGAATACAAAACACATTGTGTAAATTTTAAAGAATGTTTAATACGTTTTTTAAAAATAATGTATAGCTTTTTTTTTTCTTCCTATGAGGTGCATGAAAATATACCATTCCTTTTTGTTGCAGCAAGAATATCCAAGAAACCAAGGAAGGCTACAATGGACAGGAACAGGTAACACTGAAAAAAATATTCAAAATAGAACCTGAAATGAAATAGAGCTACGTAATTTAAAATGTTTTGCAAAACAGAGGGCAACATTTACAAAAGTGTAGGATGTAGGTGCCAAGGAGCTCAGTTCTCTCATATCATCAATAGGACTTAGGGGGCTCTTTACACATTATGTTTTTACTGGTATACACCAGAGATGTTTTCAATGTACATCTAAAAATGCAAAGTGTGAATGTGACAAACTTGCTTGCAAACATGTGCAGTGGATATGTATACTCTCATCAGGGAGGCAGGATTGCTGTAAATCTTTGGGACAAACTGGATTTGACATATACCGTTATTGCAGGCAGCTCTTGCCTGATTTTTTAAATTTTATTTTACGCAAAACAGTTTTGGGAGGCAGCATGTTTGAAATGGAGGAATGACTGCGGGGAGGGGCCATTCTGCTTAAGCCTTTCCCCTCAGGCTGTTTTTCCTGCCTCAAACTTGCCTCCTCAAGCTGCTTTTCTTCTTACAATGGAAAATATACTGTTTCCCCTATGGAAAGAAAATAAACTTGGACAGCAATTTTGAAAGTAACAAAATAGGCAGAGAGGAAAAGCGTTAGCCGCTTCTTCTCCTCTCCCCCCACCATGCTGTTTCTGTACTGTTGGTGGCACGTGACAGCGTGTCATGTCTAGTGTATACCTTTTGTAAAGTGTGACCCTTGGTGGTTTACTTCATATAATATGTAAAATGGCCCATAAGCTCCAAGCGCTGTAATCCTATGCACAGTTACTTAAGAGTAAGTTCCACGTAGTTCAGTGGGACTTGGTTCTGTATAAACATGCATAAGATCAGCCTGCATGTCATTTAGGGGTTTTGGAAAACCTGCATCTTAACATATATCCAGTTCTGCTCTGGCTTTCCTCTTTGTACTAGCACAGCCGTGTACTAAATTATATAGCAGTGCTTTTTCGCATGCAGATCCCATTATGTATAGAAAACCCTACTCGCTACAGATCTCTGCCTGAGGACCTCTGACACATCATTGCACAATCTTCCAAAGAAGCCTTTATGCTCCTATTTATAAGGTGCGTATTCATCCATAGCATCTATGGCAAATTCACTTTTGCTGTGGTTATGTACAATTACTGTGGCCATACAGCAATACAACTCAAAAGAAAGAGAAACCAGTGTTATATGTATCTATCATTAACTTTGTGCTGTAGGGAGCTGAATAATCCTTTCTTCCCCCACAGATAACAAAACTGGGCAGCTATCGATAGTTATTTTACAGTACGGTATTAAAGCACACATTGTATTAGGTATATTCATAGTAGACACAAGACAACATAGTCCCAACAAATGATAGACAGAAATGTAAACCCACATCCTAATTTGCATTGACTTCAATAGGAGTACAATAAACCATTGGGCCTTGGACCAGAGACAAAGCACCAAGGATCCAAACCTATATATTTAGGGGCAGACTCAACAGCTGAACCCTAAATGGCTTTGGTCATGTTGTATCTTTTAAAAGCCCTGTGCTTATAACATAGAAAAGCAACTGCACTGGTTTGTTCCACGCTGCTTTCGATGCATGTGTAAATATCAAACTAGCTGAGTGGGATATGTGTACAGGAGAAGTTATTACAAACTGTGTTGCTTATTGTGGACTCATCAGCAAGGGAGTGGCTTATTCAGGAGCTAAAAAAAAGCTGGAGAGGGTTTGAGTGGCTGGTTAGTAGAACATAGTAAGAACAAAACAGCAAGGGTTTGTCGCAGTCTGTGCAAGCTACTGGTACCTAGCTTTGGTGGCTGGTGTTGGATGAGCTCTTTTTTCTAACTCTGTCCATTTCTGTGTTACAGGCAGCCAGTGTTTGCTTTAGCACCAAGGATGGCAGTGTTGTATTAGAAGAGCTTCTTCTAAGTAAATAGCTTCACCAATGTGGGCAGCCTTCAACTGTCAGTTGTAGTTCCTTTGGTTTTTAAGTGAAGTGCACTGGAATGAATTGGCCTGCCCCATAAGATCTCTCTTCAGCGGCTTTTGAAATACCAATTAGTTACTTCCAAGATGCACACTATATGGCAAAGTTTCTAGCATTCGGCACCTTCTGTTCTGTATCCATTCCTAAGGCCCAGCAGTACGGCAGGGCCCCTTGAGCCATGAATCAGAATCAACTCTGGACAGATACAGTGCACTTTGCTTGCTGAGAAGACATTTTGAGTTGCTAATGGAGCCCTGCTTTTTAAGGGCAGCACTACTCTACGGGTAGTGCATTCTTTACGTCAGGGGTGAGCAGAAGGTAGATTCGGATTTACTGGTAGATCTCTGGGTGATTTGCAGTCGATCAGCAAGGGTTTCTGGCTCCCAATTGTTGAACAATAGCAACAGCAAATTGACTTTTCCCACTGAAATTAGGCTGCTGAAATGAAGAAAGCTTGGGGTAATGGAGTGGATTTTTATGTGGAAAGGACTATGAGGTTAGTTGAGTTTTGGCATTGCGGGGGGGGGGGGGTTATCCTAGTGTGCTCAGAGGCACCTTTTCCTTTAATTCTATGTCTTGCACCTGGTTTGGGTGGATCTTGGGTTCTAGTACCAAAAAAAACAACGAAGTAGATCTGACATGCCTGAAGTCTGCCCACCCCTAGAAACTTTACATGATTGGTTGCTGGTGGAGAAATGACAATCCTTACATCTCTCGTCATGGATGGCAGGGATTCCCGGGATGAATAGCAGGGCTGTTCTGAATTTGAATTTCCAAACAATACAGTGGTGCTGCACATCCATTCAGCTGCGAGGAGGAATTCAGAAGGAGAGAGCATTAAAACGCAGTCTATTTTGCTATGCTAGCTCCATCCTCTTTGGAGACAATGCCATGAAATGATTAACAGATCTCGTGTGGGAACCTCCCATCCCATCCACTTCCACAACACAACTTCTGTGCTCTTGGCTGCTGAGCCACCTGGACCGCCGTGTTAATTTTTAACGATGGGGATCTCTCCAAATAGATTTCACCTGTCTTTAATCTTTTTAGAGCCAATGTTTTATTAATGTGTTCACCGCTCCATTATTCTGCTCTTCAGAGATGGGAATCCACAAGCTGTCAACAGGAATGCTTGTGAGTACAACAGTGGTAATGGACCATGACAACAACTAACAGCAATGGTAACTCCCAAGTTGCAGTCCGTCTATAAGAAAGGGAAAGGGGTGGGGGGAAGGGAGCAAATACCACGGAAAAAAAGAAAAAATAACATATAAACTATTGCTTAAAGACAATTATCCAAAGCCTGCACAGCTAGTAGTGAGGACAAGGAGTAGTGAGAAACATTAGGAAGCATGGTGGGGAATTAGGACAAGTTCAATTCCTAGCTCTTCCTGTGGAATTTGTGCATGTTTTCCATAACTCTGGCTGCTTCTTGACGTGCTTGTGGCTCTTTGCTCACATATCAGTATGGTGGGTGATATGTTCTATCTTGCTGCCTAAGCTTTTAGACCATGGGCACCTGTTGGGTCAAGGATCAGATCCAGCTGTGATGTCAACTCCCTCACCATTGTCATTTTCTGATATTTTCAGATCTTCAAAAAAATTTCCTCTCCCAATTCTCTATTGGATGTTTGTATTGGAGCCGTTTATAGTTATCAGGGAACTGCACCCATGACTTGGCTGCTAGTGTTCAAGTTTTCAGGCACATGTGTGTCTATGCTACAGATCTGAAGTGGATTAGCAATCATTTCCTCATCTCCGGGAATCATGGGAAGTATAATTTTGTGGAGGGGCAATACAAGATATTCTTAAGATAATTCTCAGTGCTAGAATTCTTGGGGGGAACCCATGACAGTTAAATTGGTATTAAAAAATGGGCAAGGCTAGCATGTATAGCCTACTCTACCTCTGGATTTCAAACAGCAATTGAAATTTGCCATTAGAATTCCTACTGTGAAGAGATGTATCAAATAGCTGAACTATCTTGCCCCCTTTTGCCTTCCTACTGTATGCACCTCACTAGCATTGAGTTGAATCAGCATCACTGACCCAACTGTACTTATGTGCAGCTATGTGATTTCAGCAGGGGGTTGGTTGTGCCTTCTGGCAGTAGAGGAGAAATAGCCTTTTTCTGACATAGGAATCCTCGAGTTGGTTGTGTAGCTTCACTCACCTTTTTCCAACTGCAAAGGTCTGTTCTTGTGTTCTGAAAGTTCCTCAGAAATTTGTGAGTATTAAATGCTCAATGGAGCATTTAAACAATTGGTATCCAAAGAGTTAATCAATAAGCTATAATAACACTTGAACATAATCCCCCACCCCCAATATTTATAGATGGGGGGATTAAGTTGCATAAACCTATAGACTCCAATCCAGGGCTGCATGTTCACAGCCTCTGTTAGAGACAGAATAGCACCAATGACAGGGTGGGGAGAATGGGAACAGCTGGGTTACTGCCTATCAGCTGTCTGAGGGGGAACAAATCAGGCAGGGGAATTGCATGTGTATGGCCACTAGTTGGATCTGGGCAATAGTGTTTACAAGCTCACCTCAAAGTCTACTTTAAAGTTGTGTGACCAGAGCATGGTATAAACCAATACTTTGGGTTAGGGCATGGTCACAGATTTAATAGCACATTGTTTTCCTCAAGACTTGCTTACACATTCTGATCTTTATCTAACTATTACCAGCATTCATGTGTTAATATACTCTTATTTGGGCTCAGCTTAACTGATGACTCACTTTGTTCTTTTTGCTCACAATACTTCTGTTTGCCAGCATAGAGCTGACCCAGTATCCCACGCCAAGCAGTGGGGTCTGAATGTCTGCTGTTCTGAAAGAGAAAACATTCCACAAAATACTGTAGGCTACTTTGGCCTCCCTGCTAGCCTATGCCTGTAATAGACAGAAGGTTCTGTGATGTACCACCGCCTGAAAACTTGACTTGCGTAACCTGACTTACATTTGATTCAATTTATATTAACACTGGGAAGAGAAACACAAAAATGACTGCCTATGTAAAATCTCAATCGTTGTTAGTCGGGAAATTATGCAAACCTCTTAACTCTTCTAAGATATTTTGATTTAGTTCTTAAAATAGCAGTTACAAGCTCAAAAAACAACAACAAACAGGTCTACATCATGGATTTTTCCTATGTCTGGTGAGCCCATCCTATTTGGAGATTAAACTATCACAGAGCAAATTAATGAAATGGTGTATCAGTGACAAATAGCTGACAGCTCTTTATGGAACTTCAAGCCTGGAAATGAATGATGCAAGATAAGTTGAAACAGGAATGACATTTAAAAGAAAACCCAGAAGACAGTAAAAGAAAAACTACTTGCTTCTTGTTTACTGAAGAAGAGATCTATCTGAAGAAATTACTTGTTTCCCAATGGCCTAAATTTCTCACCCAAGAAATAATAATCCATTTTTTCCTTTTGAATGCATGGTCCCTTGGAATACAGAACAGGGGAGAACCCTTCCCTGCTTCTGTGGGTAGCTGCTAGACTACTGTACTTCGTTTTAGAATGCTCATTGTGTATCTATAGATTTATATATTTTGTATATAAATTTCCACATATTATCATTTATATACCACTACTCATTTAATCTGTAAGACAGAACCCAGTTTCTACTTTCAAACCTAAACTTAAGCCCAGGATAGGTCCTGCTTTTCATATCTGGCCTGACTTCAGAGAGCATGACACTGAAACCACTTCATTAAGCAGAAAACGTTCCCAATGACATCCCATGCTGTGGTGAAATCTTGAGAGTTCAGAAGCACATACTCCTTGGGCCAACATGCTAGCTGTCTATAAAGACAAACTGCTGTAAAATGATGCTTCCAAGTTACTCCACTTCCTCTATACCCATCTTGACAAATACGTTGACTCTTTATTTCCTGGAATTTGCTGGCTTCATTGTGCTGGAAAACTTCTATTTGACAGCAGCCTGCAAGAATTCTTTTCTTTTTAATCAGCCTCTTCACACATGCTACATTCTGTGCAAAAGCGAGCAATTTCTTCTTTCTTGGCTTTCTTGTTACTTAGAGAGAATACTTTCTTTTGTCTAAGCAAGTCTGAGTTCCTTGACGTTTCCTTTTGGATGGTGGCAACAAACTAGGGTGATTCACAAAATTTCCAGAGAGGATTATACACAGTTTATTTTACATAGAAAAAATTATGATTGAGCATGAAGAAGTGTCCTCTTTCATCTTGTAGAGGTGAGCCATGGCTGATGGACTCTCGGTATGTTTTTTATGCACAGTAGGTATCTGCCTTGACAACCTGACAGTACATGGTCATTGCAAATGTCAATCCAAGAATCTGTAGATACAAGAGTCAAAATTGAACAATGTTGTATTGCTTAGTTCATATACACAATCTCCTGATGCTTAAGGCTTTCTAAGACAGGCTGTATCAGCTACTCTCAGGTAACCCTCTGTTTCTATTAAACTGTTAACTCACCTTTGCACACCTGGGCCAAATCCAGTAAAGATAATTATATTGAAATCAATTAGTTAAGTGTAACTAACTTTAGAGTGGGCTCCTAAACAGCCATTTTATTGTTTCAATGGCTACATATCCCTCCCTAAACCAAAGGGGAGGCAAGGACCATTAATCACCTGTGATTTGTTCCCTTGCTTTGGATTTGTTCAGTATTCCACAGATCAAACCCCTCAATGGTAAAAGCAAGTTATGTAAAGTATTGTTCAGTGAGTTACTTCATCTCACAATAATGAATCCTATGAAGTCCTAAGTGTAAAACAACAGAAATAACCAAGGAGTAAGCCACAGTGACCTCAGTGGGACTTACTTCTGAGTAGATATGTATAGAATTGTGCTGTTAATATCAGACTAAATACATTTGAGAGAGACTGTAAAGCTCAGATACATTTAAACCCTTCAGTTCACTGGTATATATAACAAAACAAAGCACTGAGCCAATAAGATAAAACTGTACCTGAACCAAAGCTGTACACAATCCAAAAATTCCCACTGCTAACAGGTTTTCCTGGAGCCATATTTTTACTGTTTCATAACAAGGCTTTAAGAGAAAGAGAGAGAATATTTATTTACCCAAGAACATTGTGGTGTGTTGGAAGTCAAAAGGCACAAGTAGAAATAGCAAATCAGATCAAACTGGCTAATCTGAGGTGTCAATTTCAGTATTCCACTGAAGGTGCAAAATATCCCAGGAGGCTAGCTTGCAATGAAGTATGGCTTTGAGGACTCAGAAAGGCTGTACATCTGAAGGTCAAGAGGATGGATGATGCTGTGTGCAAGATGCAATAATCAAAAAGAATTAAGAAGTTCTCTCTGTCCCCCTTTTGTGATGATGTGCTAGCCCTGCTGCTGATATATCAAACCTGCACACCGATAATCTTCTAGTAGGATTTGTTGAGCCAGCGCATGAATAAAATAGTTATTTATCTGCCATTTATATAACAATAGGCTTTTCTTTTAGCCTTGAAAAAATCCTGTGACATACGTTGAGCAAGACAGTATCTTGCAGCTTAAGGTCATCCAATGAGCTTCCTGGCTGATCATGGTTTTTTGGCCGGGTCCTCCCAAACCCGACACTCTATCCACACTCAGGACATGCCAGCCACCTGTACTCCCAGTAGGGTACCATAGAACCTAACTGGACCTGCAAGAGTATTTCCCAGGGGGGGGAAACATTCAAAATGGAATCACAGAGCATCTGCTGACTATATTACCATAACTGGGTCTGCAGCGATCCCTGTCAGCTGTGAGGATTGGGCTGGTAAAGAGCATGGGCTAAGGACCTCCATCTATGTAGACTGGATACCAGGGACGAGTGCATTCTCCAGAATTTGCAACATAGAGACACGGTTTATGAGAAATTTGCACATAGTCTATGTGTCACAGCCTCTACCTGGTGGATGTTTTATATGATGGATGTTATTACGTGGTAACCTGCTTGTGTGCAACAGCTTACTATGGATTGGATTCAGAGTTGTGTGGACTGGAACTCTGCAAACTGGATAATTCCTGCAGGTGGAAAAGTGAGAGGCTTTTTTTGCCAATCCCTCCCCCCCCGACCCCAAAAATCTGCTCTGCGGGGTTGGGGGCCTTCCAGAACAGCATGTGAGGTGGCACTGAGGGCTGCAGGGGGAAGGAGGAATCAGTGAAAAACACTGCCCCCTTCCTCCCGTGTAGAGCCTCCGCTGGATCCCTGTTCCCTCTGTCCATGGAAGAAACCCCTTCCATTTGCAAAGGGGCAATTCTGGATCCAACCCTATAATAACTTTTCTGAGATGAGTGCCAATGTCTGAAAAGAAAGGTTTGCTGTAAAGTGAAAGAAACCAATCCAAATATGGGGCAAGCTGTTGTACAAAAGTAGGTTACCATGAAGAGGAATGAAACAGGGAAAAATTGCCAAATGGCTGGTGAGGGGAAGGGAGGGCCCGCAGGAGTTGCGAACAGCTATGGAAGGTGTAGGATGAAAGGACATTGGGGGCTGTTCCCTCAGTCTCAGGGCAAACATTTAGCTCTGCACTAGTTCAAGTGATAGGTAAAGAATAATTTTCCAGATTTTTATTATTTTTTTTGGTAAAGCTGTAGCTGTTCAAAGAACCCAGTGTTATTACAGATGAGATTGAGGAAATGGTGAAAAAGTCATGATGGATAGGAACAAAAATCGTACATTAACCCTATGCCCTGACCTTAGCTTACACGTTTGTGCCCTTAGTATGTTTTTGCTTCCCCTTCCATCCTTTAAAGGTCACCTTTAGCAAAGGCTTCTTCTCTTATTTGTTTGTCAAGCAATCATACAAATCTACAACAAATGTGTCAGTGCTGTCTTTTGAGAGATGCTAGGTCATGCCTCAGGATGAAAGGAGAGCATCTGGCAACGCTACAAGACTACACCTTTTCCCTTACTCCTG
Source organism: Shinisaurus crocodilurus (assembly GCA_021292165.1). Classification (NCBI taxonomy): domain Eukaryota; kingdom Metazoa; phylum Chordata; class Lepidosauria; order Squamata; family Shinisauridae; genus Shinisaurus; species Shinisaurus crocodilurus. The sequence continues at coordinate 202,432,312 of CM037876.1, read as the reverse complement.
TGGAATCCCTACAATTCTAGGTCAGCTTGGTTGAGATAAGCATTTACTCACAGCTTTCCACCAGGTCCCTGGGGAATGAAGACCACAGTTCTCACTGAATTCCAAGCAGCATGAATCTGGCACCCGTGTGGTATTGTACACTTCAAACCAGTCAGTGTAGTTTGACACTCCGCAGCATCTGAACTGGAGAGGGTGGAGAGGGAAAACCAAAGACAATAAGAAGTCACAAGGGCCTAGAGGCCCGTCAGAGTGAGTTAGTGGAGTCCAACAGGTACTTCTTCTGGATTCTCCATTCGTACAATATTCTGCTTCAAACGTCGGGGGGTGAGTGGGTTATTTACTCAGTCTAATTCTCTTGCATAAGTTCATTCATTTCTAATTAAACTATCAATGTGTTTTAATTTTACAAAATTTGCTAAGGTCTTTAAAATGCCCCCCAAGGCTGTCTAGCTCCCCTGTAATATCGAAGCTGCTATGTCAATGTTAGCCAGAGGGCCCTATGCTTCCCAAGGTCCATGGTGACATCAGAGCAGGTCAACCACTTCACTGACAGATGACATTTGTTGATTGGAAGGAAGAGCTATTTGTTTCCAGATATGCTCCTCTACTTCAGATAGTGGGTGGGGACCAGCACTGCAAAAAAAGGAGGTGAAAAAAAGAAGACGTTTGCCTATATCAGGCGCCATAGGGGGCACTACTAAAATCCTCGTAGTTCTAATGGCTCCCAGTCCCTCAACTGCACTTGTAGTTGCAGGGAGGGAAACAGTTCCAGCAGAAGGGCGGGGGAGTCCAGCCCACACTTCACAGGCCAATTAGCTAATCCTCAGCTACAAACTAAAACCTGAGAAAACATTATTACTGAGATCTGTGCATTTAATAACAAAAATAAAAGAGAACTAAAGTTACATCATTAAGGAAAAAACCAGAAAAAAATAAAATCTATGACTCAGCAAATTGTTTGTTATCAAACACTGGATTGTCAGCACTACAGATTGCAATGATTTTATTTTTCAAGTATGCTATTACCACCAGGAAAAATGAATAGCAAATGAAATGGTTACAGCAATGAAACATGTCTTATTATATTTTTGTGAAGTCGAGTGGCTTCAGAGTCACACATGCTCTGCCTTGAAATTGTCTTTGACATTTAGTAATATAGATATTCACGATCTTGGAGCTGAGATTGCAGGCAGCAAACTTTTTCAACTAGCAAAGTACTAAACTTTGATTTGTATCTCTTCCATTGTACCTACTCAGCATGTGGATGAGAATTTTAGTGCTTCATAAAGGTGAGTGATTTATAGTTCTGGTTAAACAGGGAGAATATTTGCTGGAAGGGTTCAGCAAGATTCTCTCACACTCTGCAAAGCTGAAATGTGTCCTGCCACACTGCAGCTGGGCCAAGCAAATCCATTCGTAGCTTTCCAGTACCCCAACCCTGGATCCAAACAGTCTTCATCTAATTAGCAACAGCCGCTGCACTTGCTTTGCTGGGTTACTCCCCGGTTCTGCTACTGTGGCTCCCACACATTAACTGACTAGATACCTGTGAACTTACTCAAAGTCTTTCAAATTACGATTGCTGTATTCCAAGCAGTCCAGCGTTCCTCTGCCTTTAAGACTGAGAAAATGAGGGACAAATAAAGTTCCTGTATAATTTTGTTATATTATTTCGAAACCATTGAGTATTTTTCTAATAGGGGGGTTAAAACTTTTAATAAATCGACAGATACCCTTTCCAATGCCAAATGTGGGCTCAGGAGATAGCTGAAAGGAGGAACAGGTCTCTGACACAAGCTCCAAACGTGTGTGGATACGTGGGAAACCTTGCTGTTGCCTCTGCAGAAGGCACAGGAAGTTGAGTAGCAGAAATGCTGCCATGTTCTGTCATTGGTTAGCTCAGCGTACAAATGCTGATGATTCATAATTGGCGAGTATTGCAGCCCACCTCCTGCAAGTTCTTCTCCAGCTCAGAATTTTGATCCAAGCCAGATTCTACTTCCTGTTGCTGCTCCCCACTCCTCCCCCATACCTGGTGCTTGGCACAGCTATGGCACCAGGAGCACTGAGTTTTCTGAGAGCTTCAGATGGATGTCAGGAGGGAGGGGGGGACTGAAAACAGGGAGGGGGCTGGAGGGATTGGGCCCCATTCAACCCTCAGTCAAGGGAGCAATGGGATTTGACATGATTCAGAATAAGTGATGCTATTTCCAAGTGGGGTGGGATAATAGCAAGGCTTATTCTGAGCCAAGGGGGGAAGGGGTTGCCCGTCACTACTTGAGAAGTCACAATTCTAAATTTAAAAAAAGCTTAGTTGAAGACTTGTTTTCAAAATGCAGCCTGAGAATACAAGCATCAGCAAACGAAAGTACCTCATTGCCATCTGGTGGAACAATTAAAGGGAAAGTATGGTGGTTTACATACTACCTTTGATCAAAATTGTTTGTAACCATGTTGGGTCACACGAGGGGGAGAAAAACACAGCAAATGTTGGACGTGCAGGCATTTGATGCCCACAGAATTCCTCTTCAGGCAAGATGTTTAAGGAAACAGGAAAGCGGTCATATGGGGGTGGGGGCACGTTGCTAAGCTGATTCATAATGGCCTCTTATTCCTAGTGATTGGGAGGTTTGGTGGTGCATCTTCTCCTTAGAATAAAGTGTTCTTTCTCAAAAGGCTGAAAGATCTGGGCGTTTATTTTCTGCTATGTATAGTGTTAAATATTTCCTGTTGTAGGCCACATGGGGAAACTACTGGATTAACAAAGGGAGATCTGATACAAGCAACAATATTTTGAAACTGGGTTCTCCTTTGTTTTTGTTTTTTAAAAAGAATTTAGTTGCTCCACCAAGTGCATTTCTTATTATGACCATCTTATATTTTAAGGTGGTTCTATATTCTACTTTCTTCATGGGACATGCTAAACAAATTATTGATCTTTCCATTAACTTTCTTAACATTGGATTAATATGTGTGCTCTGCAGTTACTCGCCCCTTATTTTCTTGCTCTCCCAATTTTCATAAAATGAATGCCATCTCCCATTTGTGCAAAGCAATATGTCACAGTAATTTAGGATTGGGAACGCACATCCATGCAAATGTGCAAAAGGAATGTTGGCAGACAATGTAGCTACCCAAGCTGGAAAGAGAACAAGCCAGCGGGATTATGACAAGCCTCCCCTATTGTGCCGAGTACAAAAGGAATATTTAAACACAAGGATTCCAGTGATTAATTGTGCTAAATCTGGAGCAATTACACATTTCAAGGGAGGGCACAGAGCAATTCAGGCAGCCAAAAAAAGTGCAGTGAATATCGACAGGATGATGATGATTGATGATGATTAGAAGGTCAAGAGAAAGAGATGTGCTCATGCAGAAGAGAGACTTCTCTCTCTGGGAAAAAAAGGTCAAGATTGCCATTTCCTCTTTTTAGAAAATGCCCATCCTCCAGGTGTTTGAGAGGCAATCATGAAAAACAGACCCACATATTGATATGCAAACAAAATGAGTCACCAGTATTTTGGGCTTCATAGTGGGAGACATTACAACTGCTGAGGGAACAGTAAATACTGTTTGTGAGGGCTGCTCAGGAACAGTGTTCAGCACAGGGCATGTCAGCCCTAGAATAACTAGAAATTAGGCCGCCATTCCGCAGAATACGATGGTATGCTGCCTACATGGGCACTGAAGGGGAGGGAGAAACTGGGCTCTGTTGAACCTGATGGCATCCCTCCATGCTCATAAGAAGAGCCACGCTGGATCCAACCAAGGGTCCATCTAGCCCAGCATTCTGTTCGCACAGTGGCCAAGCAGCTGCCCACGGGAAACCCACAAGCAGGACAGGAGTGCAAGAGCACCGTCCTGCCCAAGTTCCCCAGCAACTGGTACACCTAAATTTCAGGGTGTGTGCGTGTGCCAGCCCTAATCTTGCAGGCAATAGATCAACACAACCTGATCTTTTAGTCAGCTTTAAGGATGGTGTTAACTGTTGAGCTGGTTTTCACTGTCTGTGAGCACATTTTTGTATGATGAACTAGTGATGTGAATCAGCCCTCTTTGTTATGCCATAACTACGTAATAAGTAGTATGAGCAGCTAAGAGGAAAACTCCCAACAAATCAGTTTTGCCTAAAATAAAGTAGCCACAAAGCTGAACAGGTATGATTCAGTCTGACATGTATCTCATTGAGTGAATAAAGAAAATCACTTTTACCAAGATACTATTTGAATGACTCTTGGGTCACAAACTGAACATGGCCCACCGAAATCAATTAGGGACAGGTGAGCTTCTCCAGTTTAGATTCAGAATGGATTTGGGCTAACCTGAGCTGAGCTTTTATTGAGTCCATTCTGAGCTCCCCAAGCCTCTTGTGAACCTCTGTCTCCTTTTCTTTCCACAAGGCTTACCGGGTGTGACATTTGCAGTGAGATGGACTAATGCTGCCTTGATGAGGTTTTGAATACTAAGGAACATTTACTGGGTGCCAGTATCCTTGAGAATTAGTTTCCCAGAGCTTTGGAATCCTTAGTAAGGTCTTGGGATCTCGGAGAAACTAGAATCCTAGAGGATTCTGGCACCTGTAATGCTAATGAGCATACTAAAATTCCCAGGCATAATGGTACCCACAGTTCATGGGCCATCTAATGAAGATCACAGTAGCAGTCCATTTCATTGCCACTGCCCAATTAAAAATGGATGGTGTAGCAGTGGAGAGGGCTGGTGCTGGGACCAGAGCCAAGGTAATTATGAGTTGAGACCAAACTTCAGAGATGTTTATCTTGGTTCATAATTAGCCCAGAAGCTCCAAACAGGAAATTCATAGTTTGAACTCCCTAATGACAGCATTTGGTTGCATCTGTTGTGATATGAATCACATTGACCAGCTGTAGCACAGTGTTTACACTTGGAGAGGAACAGAATGGCGGTAAACAAGTATGTTGTGTCTTTCTACTTTCTCATGGGAAAGCTAGATCCTGGGATCATTATGAGCTAGTCACATGGTTTGTATGTTCTGATGACGTGCTAACTTGTTTTTCTGTCTGAAGCCTTTTTAGAGAAGAGCAGGACTGCTTTCTCTATTCTTTCTCTTCTTCTGGCTATTACTTGCTGGACTTAGCAACAATGTAACGTCTTAGCTGAAGTGGAGTGAAGCTCAATCTACTCCACTGGAATTAATGCTTGCTATGCATTGTAATCTGCACATGGACTGTAACTAGGAAATGTATACTCTGTAGAACTTTACTTGCTAAGTGAATAAACAGGTAGAAATAGATCTGTGCTCTTACAGAGTGTTTCCTTGCTACTTGCTACTCGGATTAATCTGCAAACCGGGGAAGCTACAAGCTGGTGTCGGATTACAGGCAAGCTGGCTGGCAGCTGCAAACCGACACGCTGGAACGCTGCGCAGAGGGGGGTGAGATCTGGAGATCTGTGTGTAGAATAATGGGCCTCTATGCACAGACAGGATTTTAATTCTCCCATCCAGCACACGCGGAGCTCTGCTATCACTCACGCGCCTTCAGCATCACCAAGATCAATGGGATTTATTTCCTTGCAAGAAAAAGGTGGGGCATAAATATAATAAATAAATAAATGTAAACGTGGTCAGTCTGTGAAGAATAGGCTAAATGAATATAAATACATAGGTGAAATGCTCTCCTCCCTTTGCCCCCTGGCATATTGAAGGGTGCCTCAGGTTCAGAAGAGAAGATGCAGAAGTAGAGAAATCAAAAGGTTCAATTGTATGAAAATGAAGGAAACTTATTAAATGACTTATTTCCTAGGACATTCTACTATTGCCCCCAAATAATAATAGAAATGTGACACTCCTATGCATTATAATTACTCATGGGATGGGGCAGTTTGGTTTTATTGGAACGGATTTTCACTGTAGTAGTAGTAGTAGGCGATCACTCGTGACCAAGTAAGATTGTCTTCCAGGATAAAATTACAAAAGGAAAATTATAAAAAGAGGAAATTCTAAAAAATTGCATAGAGTCTAGTGATGGGTCTGTAAGTGACTGTGGAGGCCAATTCTAGATCCACACAGCTTCCCACAGTGAGGACACAGGTTACCAGATGGAAGATGGTCCTGTAAAGGATTCGTTTGACATGCTTTTCGCTTAGCATGTTTCTCCCTTTCACGTTGCACTCGGGCTTCTTCAAAGTCCATAGAACCTTTGTGAAAGGCCAACCTCCAGTTAGAGCGTTCATGGGCCAGAGCTTCCCAGTTTTCGATGTTTATATTGCATTTTTTTAGATTAGCCTTAATAACATCTTTAAACCTCTTATACTGACCACTGATATTCCGCTTTCCATCCTTGAGTTGGGAATAAAGTAACTGCTTTGGGAGACTGCAGTCAGACATTCGAACAACATGACCGGTCCATTGAAGTTACTAAAATAGGTGGATTTAGTCTACCTGTCTGCATGATGAAGAGCAGCATGCAGATGAAATTAAGCCCAAAGCTGCAAGTGAATCCCCTATAGCTAGATTTCAATGAAGCTAAGGGAAAGGACCATTAAGATACAGAACCTGGTCCATAAGTAAGGTACAGTGGTAAGTGTTTGGGTTTTTTGGTGACCTGGGGCTCTGCCAAGAACAGACATTACAGAATCCAAGATGACATCTCATTATGCTAGAAATTTACAGCCCGACAGATGTATGTGTGTTGATGGATTCAAAGAACAATAAATGTAAGCTTACATCTGTTTGTATGATGCTCCATGCATTAGTTAGACCAATATTTCCATCAGTTCCATACAAATGAAGCCCTTTCTTCAGGTCCCGCTGAGCATACTTATCAATCTGGAAACAAAGCACATACAGTTGCTTATAAGTATGCAAGCCTTTGTAATCTCCAAAATGACACTTTTTAGCCAGGTTTCCCTTGGGAAGTCATAGTGATGATAGCATTGAAAGTGGGATGTTTGTAAATTGTGGCAAATAAAGAAAACAAGGTATCTGGGCAACATATTTTCCTGATCTCTTTGAACTATTGTCCTATGTAAAAAGAAAAATGTGTATCTGATATGAATAACTTCAGTTAGCTATTGTAACAATTTCCAGATGGGTAGTCTGTTGCAGCAAAAACAGTGAAGAGCCTTGATGCTTTTTAAGGTGCCATAATGCATTTATACAAACCTATGGTGTGACTACAGTTGGAATACTGCATACAGTTCTGATCACTGCACCTCAAAAAGGATAGTGTAGCACTAGAAAAAGCGCAGAATAGGACAACCAAAATGATCAAGGGGCTGAAGCAACTCCCCTACCAAGAAGGTAGGTTACAATTCTACATTATATTCTCCTCTCTCATAATTCTAGAACTTGAGGTCAATTAATGAACCTAATCGGTGGGAGAATCAGGACAGATAAAAAGAAGCTGTAGTGATGGCTGTTAACTTGGTCGGCTTTAAAAGGGGATTATACAATTCATGGAGGATAAAGGCTGCCAATCATGATAGCTATTAATTACCTCCAGTATCAGAAGCAGTATGTCTCTGAATATCAGTTGCAGCTTGCAGGGAAATAAAAGTGGGAGGGTGCTATTGTGCTCACGTCCTGCTTGTGGGCTTCCCATTGGGGGCATCTAGCTGGCCACTGTAGAAACAGAATGCTGGCCTAGACAGGCCTTTGGTCTGATCCAACAGGACTCTCATGCTCTTAAGGGTACAATCCTATGCATGTTAAGACAGAAAAAAGTCCTACAACTCCCAGCATGACCCAGCCAGCATTGCTAGCTGGGGAATGCTGGAAGTTGCAAGACTTTTTTCTGTCTAAATATGCATAGGATTGCACCCTTTGTTGTTTTCTGCTAGCCAATACTTCCACAAGTTCACTCCCTACAATCATATCCTGGTTCTTCCTCTACATCTAAGGTTTGCAGCTGTTCCTTTCAAAAGTTTTTGTTTAAACAAGGTTTTGAAGGGACGATTCCTGCCTGATCCATTTGTACAGTTCTGTTTGCTTAAGAATTAAACTCATTTCTTGATGAAAATATAAACACTGTTAGACTCTGACTTGCTTTCCCTTGTGTGGCAAAGGCAAATAGAAATCCTTTCTATTTTTTACTATGCATGGTATAAGGAGAAAAGGCTTCAAAATAAAGGTGTATGGAACAGCTCAATATTGGGAGAGGGTTATCAATACTGCAGACTGGAATAGATACATTTTTGGCAGCATCTTTCCAATAGCAGTTTCCCTTAACAAAAACAGATAACAGAAGCAAGAGGATCGGATTTATGGTTCTTTCTATTTGAAAATTTTTATTCAGGACTGAGCTGAAATGCAGGGGTGACTTTTCACAGACATTTTGACCCTATGAAAAGCACCATCCTTCAACAATTTTATTTATTTATTTATTTATTTCATTTATATACCGCCCAATAGCAGAAGCTCTCTGGGCGGTTTACAACAATTCACATAAACACTGGCTTCCCTGTGGCCCTGCCTCAGGCTTTTGAACTGCCATCTATGACATCAAGTGGCAAAATGAAATTACCTATAGTAATTTTAATAAAGCTAATTCAGAGTTGGGACAGGAAGCATTGCCCTCACTCTCTATCCACTTCATGTAGCCAAATCAGATTGGCTACGTAGTGACATGACATTATCACGCTAACTGTGAGATACCTGATTGGCCTGGATTATGTAGCAAAAGAGAAGAAAACGTTGCTGAAGGATCTGCAGAGAACAGGAACATAGTGGCTGCAAACAGGATTGAAATGGTACCTTTGGGGGAGAGATTCAGGGAGCATTTTGTGCCCCTCCCAACACTGCAGAAAATAGCATGAGGGGAAAGGGTTCAAAAGCCGTTCTCCCCATGCTGTTCTTCTACTCGAATCACAGACTCAGCAGCTCAAATGTGTTAAAAGAAAATCGGAGAACTGTGTAAGCATATGTAAGATAAGGTGTTAATGTTAAAAAGTTAAACTTCTTAACATTAGCCGTATGCAGGCATTACAAATGACCTGTGGAGGGGTAGCTGGTTCCCGCTCCCAACTTTCCCATGTTGACAGCTCGATCTGGCACTGAGTGGAAAGGTCTGAAAGGGGGTTCTACATGCATTCAGTTGAACCCGCTTAGAATTCTCTCCACAACTGGGAACCATGGGAAGGATGGGAGTGGAGCCAGTGTATATGGGGATGCTGGGGGTGGGGCTGGCATGCATGGCCCCAGGACCGGTGCAGGGCAGTTTGGCACCCCAGGCGAAAAACTATTTAGCGCCCCCCCTCTCCAAAGCAAAAAAAAAAAACCCTGCACCTACCTTCCCCCCCCCCGCCCTGGCTGCGGCGGCGGCTGCTGCTGCTGCTGCTGCTGCTCCTGAAGTGACGCGACGCGACCCCCGCACTGTTTTTTGCCCGCGACGAAGGTAGGTGACGGGGGGGGTTTGGGGTGACGGGGGGGTTGGGGGGGTGGCGATGGCGGTGGGAGGCGCAGCGGCAGCGAGCGAGCGGGAGGGCGGAGGGCGGGTGGAGGCGCAGCGGCGGGCGAGCGAGCGAGCGAGGATATCGGCTGGGTGGGCGACCCTCGCCTCGCGCCCACCACCGCCCGCCCGCGGGAGGGACGCGCCGCCCTTTGGGCTGGGGAGCCGCGGCGCTCCAGCCGGCCGACCACGGCCCGGCCGAGGCAACTCCTGCGGCGGCGGCGGCGGCCGGAAGGGAGGCAGGTGCCCCGCGTGGCGCTCGGCAGCCGCGCCGGCCCGGCAGAAGAGCCGCGAGCGAGGGCGGGAGGCCCCCACCCCACGCCGAGCGATCCGGGAGCGGAGCCGGGAACGCACCCGCGGCTGGAGGAGATGCCCGTCGAGGGCGTCTGGCGGGGCTGGCTGGCTCTCCTCGCCGCTGCCGGCCTCCACGGATCAGGATCGAGCTCTGCTCGCTCGCTCGCTCGCTGCCTCAGTCTGTGCGGCGCTGAGCCTCCTTCCGCGGCGCCTCCAGCCCGCGCAGCGCCTACCCATTGGAGCGCCCGCCAGCCACGCCGGCCCCGCGCACCCATTGGGCCGCGCGCACCCCACTGCCGGCCTCCACGGATCCTCTTCGGCCGCGCGCCCTCTTCGGCCGCGTGCCCTAGGCAACCGCCTAGTTGGCCTAGCGGTAGCGCCGGCCCTGCATGGCCCCTCCTTTGGCTTAAATTTGTATTGCCTGCCCTGAATAGCTCTATTATCTTACACTTAACTAGAGCAGGAAACAAGACCGAGACTCCCTGAACACTGCAGGTGGATGGGCACTGGTATCATTTAGGAATAGAGTTAATTGATAACAAAGTATATCCCATCTGGAAAATGAATTATGGAAGTAAAAATAAAAGGAAGCCCACCGGCGTAGGGATGTAAGAGAATTTCATTCGTGTTTGCAAATCATCTGAATATGTCCCGTTTGCAACCCCAGCGTGAATGCAAGCAGGAGTGCAATTCTCTGGAATTTTTTGCAATTTCCAGAACTTGCATTCACATTCGAAAGTGTGCTCGTGCACAAATGCACACTCCCAAAAATGCACGCATGGCATGCACACTTGATCACCTGTGCAAATGAGCATTTGCACAACCCCTCCAATGTGCATTTTCACGCTTTAGCCCTTTTTTGTTGTTGAAAAAATGTATATTTTTACAGTTCGGAAAAATTGTGCACTTTTAAAAATCCACATTTTTCCTGGCTGGGGGGGGAGGACTCTTGCGTTCTGGAATGCAAACAAGGCAAAATGAGTTTGAGGAAGAATTCAGAAAACCTCAATGAATTTGATCACTGCATGTTCACCCATTCCTAGGAAGGAGGTTGCACACACATACACACACACACACACACACACACACACACACACAGCAGCTATGAAACTGTAGGCATCTGATAGGTAAACAAGATGTGCTAACTTGGAAATGGTTCTCAATGCTCAAGAAAGGTGATCATCCTAATAGGCAGGTTACTAAATTGGCCTAAACTTTATTTACAGTGTAATGTGGAACAGGGGTGTCCGGGCTGAAAAACAGAAAAGTTACTAAGCAGCAAACTTAAGGAAATGCAACATGCCAAGGTTCCTTTCCTTCAGTCAATTCTGCAAGCCATTTGACAGAGCCACACTGCATGATAATCCCTGACTAGGATTCAGATGTTGCCCTACTTAATGTAATCTTCATGCCCTGTTTCAGATCAATAATTTTTAATAACCCCAAGTCAACATTTATAAAATGCCTGAAGGGTCCAGGGGAATATTTTGTTAGCTCAGGTGTGCCTTAACACATTTTCTCATTTTTACCGTAATAGGTTGCTTAACCATGCATTTCTGTTCAACATTGTATCATGCAAGACAATCACTAATGTGCAACTTGTATAAATAAAAATTGGTAGCAGCAGGTGAGAGCATCTGGGAGACCATCAGCTTTCCCTAGGACACAAGCCCTTAGCGCGGTGGTTCCCAACCTTGGGTCCCCAGATGTTGCTGGACTATAGCTCCCAGCATACCCTGCCAGCATGGCTAATGACAAGGGATGCTGGGAGCTGTAGTCCAGCAACATCTGGGGACCCAAGGTTGGGAACGACTGCCTTAGCGCCATATACAGTTAACCTGACTGACAGTAGATATTTTATGGGCGGGGCCAGCCCTAGGATAAATAGTGCCCTGGGTGAGGAATGCCTTTGGTTCCCCCCCCCCCATGGTCAGCTTTGCAGGGCTACCCAGAGGGTTTATGGGGCCTAGTGCAGGTATGACGTTGGGGGCCCTGCTGCTGCCACCTACAAGGATCCATGCATATGTGTACAAAGCGGAGAGCCACATGCGAGGATTATTGCATCTCCCGGACTACATCTCAGAATTCTCACCTGTACTTCTCCTTTCCCTGGGATCAAGCAGAATTATAGATGTGCTTCATTTCTTTTTACATGGGGATAAGGGAAGAGGGATCGGGTGGTGCTTCTCCAAATTCCAACCCCCTTCTGGCAGAGCTTCTTTCTGCCTCCTGGACTCAGCCTCACAGATCCTGGTTGTGGCCTGTGGCTGGCCTTCTCCAGTACTCACTCAGAAAGGATTCCTCCCTTAAGGCCTGGCCTTGAAGCACTCCTATATCTTTCCCTGTGGTAACTGCACAGAGAATTCCTCTTCAGTGGCTCCTTGCCTGAAAATCTTAGGCGGCATTCACTCACTCCTTGAACTCTTTCCCCTCTAGGCGGGCCTGGAGTTCTTTCTGTGACAAGAACAGGTCCCCTGTTCTGCCACAGAAACCCTCCTTAAAGCCTTCCCTGTTCTTTCTCTCCTTACAACAAACTCTGCAACTGGGGCAGAAGCCACCCCTGCCACCTACCACATGCAGTCAACAAGGCAACCCACGCATGCCGTCGGAGGTTATGGATATGAGGCAGAGAGCAACCAGCACACATGGGCCGGGGAAAAGGAGCCACTGTGGCTTCTTTTCCTTCCCCAATCATGTGAACCCAGTCAAAGACACTGAGCAGATGCTTCTGTAACAGGCATTCAGAAAGTGATCTGGTATGGAGGAGAAAGCAATGGAGAAAAATATGCAAATACAAAATAAATATGGTGAATACAAAAATGAAATAGAAAAATATGAAATACCAATAATACACAAGTATATATGAGAATGCAAAAAACAAGAAAACTAGAGGAAAATAATGGACTTGACAAGAGTACCAGTTACCAGCTTGTTCTCCTCCGAGGGTCGGAGGCCAGCAAATATGGGGAGTAGCACCGCCTCCGGGGCTGGAAGGCAGACTTGTTCTGAGCTTCCGGTGGAAATGGGGCCTCCCCAGAAGCTCCAGTTGTTCTTCCTGCCTCACAGTGCGAGGCAAACTTTTCGCGCTCTTCTGAGCGCGAACAAGGAATAAAGATAGATAGATAGATAGATAGATAAAAGAAGGAGAAGAGGAAGAAAACGAAGCCTCTTCACTGGAGTCAGCCCCTCGCCCCTGCCTTTTGGTGGTAAGACAGGCAGCTGGACTCCGGGGGGACCCGAGCCACCTTGCTGTAAAGGAACCGGCCCTCCGCACAGGGAAGCTGGTGCCGGGGGCGGGGCGGGAGAGCCCGCTGCAGTCGGTGCCCTTCAAGGGGGGGAGAGAGGGAATCGCGGCCCTGGCGTCCCGGACCTCCCCCCTCCCTTTTCACCATCTTCATCAGAACAAACATTCTACACAGGGCCGGCGCTACCGCTAGGCAGACCCAGGCGGCTGCCTAGGGCACGTGGCGGAAGAGGGCACAGTTTCTGCGCCCCTTCCTCGCTTCCAGCGCGCTCCTGCCCTGCCTGCCGCCTCCGCTGTGCCTCCCCGCCCGCTTGCCGGCCACTGCCGCCGCCGCCACTGCACCTCCCCCCCGCGCCCGCGTGCCCACCCGCCAACCACCTACCTACCTTCCTGTCATAAAGCGCGGGGGTCCCATCGCGTCGGAGGCGGCGGCGGCGGCAGCAGCCAGCAGCGGGGGCGGGGGCGGGGGGAAGGTAGGTGGTGGTGGCGGTGGCGGCGGCGCGGGGGGGGGGTTGCAGAGCAGCAGCGTCTCCTTGGTTTTCCTGCAGTACGCCTATATTTGAGGCATGCCAGAGCTGGACTTCTGTTTTTATGTTAGAAAAGATCCCTTAGTTCTGCGATCCTGGGGGAGAACCCCAAGCTCGACCTTCTCTCGCTCCTGATTTTTGGAGCTTTGTAATTTGGCCGCTCCCAGTCTTCGAGCCTCTTCTCTTGCCTACCTAAGGTGGGTTGGCTTGTCTCATTTTCTTTAAAATCCATGTTAAAGGACCACACACACACACACACACGCAGTCTTAGATCTAGGGTTGCGTTCCGAGTGGGCGTGGCACCAGCGCCGCAGGTATCTCTTTAGTTTTGTTGTGAAACCTCAGTACAAATTGAGAGCTAGCCTGTGTAATGAGTTACAAACGATCCTATGCGTGTCTACTCGGAAGTAAGTCCCATTGAGTTCAGTGGGATTTACTCCCTGGTAAGTGTGCATAGCATTGCAGCCCAAGTTACACAAAGCTGCTCAGTGATAGTGTGGAGACATAGCAAACATTTACCCTGGGGGGGTCTGTATAATGTAGAATCCTGCAGTATTCAGCCTCTGACGGAAACGTAATAAAATACAGAACGAGGCCAACAGTGTTGACAAGTTCTGTCCAGCCCTCGCTCCCTTGAGGAGCTTTCAAAGTTAAGTGATGTATTGTACAGTGTGGATAATGAAAGAAGGTAGCTTATTTTCTTGGGATATGAACCTCTTTTGATCATCTTAAAAAAAAAAAAAAAAAAAAACGGGCCAAGAGAAATCTCTATGGAAACCATGCAGGGCTGCTTTGCTCCGGAGGCCCCCCCTGGCACGAGGGGGGGCGCTAAATATAATTTGGCCTAGGGCGCCAAACAGCCCTGCACCGTTCCTGATTCTACAAGTCACTATTTTCTTCAAAACATAAGATAATTGGTCAAAATACATAGTCTGAGGTATTTCTGATCTGCATGTGTTTTCATTAATAAAGAACTTATTGTTTAAGATACAGAAATGGGGTTGCATTGTTTCTGAGTGGTTCCTGGCACCAATCATGTTGAGAGAGCCTGCTCACTCTCATTCCCTATGTTACCATGCCAGTCTGTGTATGGGAACAAGCTATCTGGCTAGGAAAGTCCCTGGAAGAAGGAATGAGAGTACACCATAGCTATATAAGAAGCAAGTTAACCATTAGTTGTAGCCCAGCTTACCAGAATGCTGGGTTATAAAAAATGGTTCCAACGGGGGCATTCATGCTCTGCGTCTGAATCTGGTTCTCCAAGCTCAGTATCTCTGTGAACCCAATCCACAAATGTACTTTGCAGCATGCAGCTCATAACACCAGCCTTGTGCGTTGGTTCTTTGCCATATCGGACATCCAAAATGATTAGCCGCTATCACTACCTTAAATCCCACCATTCTCAATTTGACCTCACTGACCATCACCCCGCTACAATCCTACTCCTGAAGAAATGCTTGCCCTTACTAGCAAGAGCAATCTATTTCATTCCTGAGTTCAAGTCTCTCCTGTAGCTCTGGGGATCTCATGAGGATAAATATACTATAGATTATAAAGTGCAGAAGAGACTACAGTAATGAAATTCATATAAGTGATGACAGCTCATTCTAGTCTTAGGTCACAAGTTCATGTCAACTACTGTGAAAAATGCAAGACAAAATTTGAAAATTAACCAACTGATCCAGATGCCTAGTACCTTATTTTCCAGCAGACCAAATTTGTTTATATGTTTGAGGCTTATTAACATTCTGCATATAAATACTTGACTTTAGATGGGCCCTTTCTTATTTCTCTCCCCACCCCATCTCAATCCATTCACTGGCTCTGCAGTGAAGCATAATAAGCTATTGAGTCCCCTACACAAAAAGACAGACAGACAGACAGACACACACACGGAGTGGCTTGGATTGAGACCCTTTTCCACCAGTGGGAGCAACTCTTGCGTGGAGTTCTGCTCACGAGATGCTGCCCACAGCAGCAGAAGGGGGAGACTTTTGTTGATTCCTCCTTCCCTCTGCAGACCCTTGCAAGCTCCAAAAATCTGCTCTGCAGGGTAGGGGGACCCTCCAGTGCAGTGGGGTAGGGGCTGCAGGGGGAAGGATGAAGTGGTAAAAGTGCCCCCTTCCACCAGCAGGATCCTCCCTTGGATCTAAAGCCTTCCATGGATAGGAGGGGCCCTTCTGTTCATGGAAGGCTATGTTAGATTCCAACCTAATGTGGAATGCCTGGGAAGAAACACATTTTGAAACTTGTGTCAGGTGAATGACATGGTATTTGAGAAACAGCTGGGAAATAAGTAGTTCCATGTCAGACACCCAACAGGAGTTTTCATTGCTGGAGTCTTTCTAACTCCATTAGCACCGATATATTCTTCACTTATGCGGGTGGGGTGGATGGAAAGTTACACGAGTATAGAGCTAGGAGACGGTCAGAGTGACAATACAGGCATTGGGACCCTGAAGGAGATGTGATGCCACCTGCTGCAGCCAGTTGTCATACAACTGGGGAAGATATAAAAAGGACTGAGGAACGCCTGCCAGATGGAAACCCAAAATGGTGAGATTTGCTTTGTCCTATGAGTTGAGAGGAGCGGTAGCTGAAGGTGCTGCTGTGGCCTTGGTTTGTCAATTCTACAGGCGACTCAAGACCTGTGTGTATAGGAGGGAACAGGGGTGCTCCTCATGGAGTCCCAAGTCTGACAAAGCTCTTCATTCAGTCAGTGGCCCTACATAATGGGAGCGCACGGAGCCATTAGCAAATGCCTGTGATGTTTGGGGCTAGCATGGAGGCCCTGCATGAGCTGCCGCTGCCACACAGGGTGTGTGGAAACACAACTTGCATGGCATGGAGGAAGATGCCACCATAACTGTGGCTGCATGAAACAGCACATGTGTAAGCTTTGGAGCTCCATATGGATCCCCCCTTTGCTCTGGCACTCCCCCCCCCCCGCCACATCAACCCTAAGATCAAATTTCTACCCACATGAAAGAAAAGCTCTTGTACTTTTTCAACCCCTGCATCACTTAAACCTACATTTCTTCCCAAAGGCACAGATGCTTAAATGCAAAGACATTGAGCAGAATTCAACGGGGTGCTTATGATTTTCTGCCCCGCCGACTCCCTTCTGCAAGTGGTGGGTCCCGCTCATTCCATTGCGCAAGTGGAACCCACCACTTACACAAGAGAGATTTAGCACTTCCTAGGGGAAGCCCCGAAATGAGCAGACACACTAGTTTCTGGAAGAAGGCAGGTCAGTGGAGTTCCCTTAAGCGAGCTCTGCTGACCTGCCTCCTTCCAGAAACGAGCATTTCCACTCGTTTCAGGTTGCCCTGGAAGCACTAAATTGCCATTGTGCAAATGGTGGGGGCCTCTTGCACAGTGCAATTGGTGAGGCGTAAGCACATCAGCAGGAGCACAGGTACCCCGTTGGATTCTGCCCATTTATCAGGACCAGGTTCTTTGTACTTTAGTATCAAGTGGCTTTTTAAAATCACCATAATCTCTCTCTCTCTCTCTCTCTCTCTCTCTCTCTCTCTCTCGTATTTCCTACTGTCCAGCCAAGGGCTAACGTGCCTGGATGAAGGAAGAGTGGGTTGATTTTTATCTTTTTATTTATTTGTTTGTTTGGGGGGGGGTTTGCTGAGCTCATCAGCAGCATTCTCATGGATTCTCACCTGTGGGCAGAAATTCTAATTTCAGGCCCTGCTGCTCTCTACAGCGCCACGTTCCCCTCACCCATCCCGCAATTACAGAGATCCCAAGCAGCAATTATTCCATACTGAAGAAAGCCGCCCAGGCAGTGTCTCAATATTGGTAAGTAAATATTTCTGACCTTTCTGATGATTGCTTCCCTCCTCCCACTAACAAGGGAGAAGAAGCTGTAAAGAAATGACAAAATATCCAATTGTTTCCCACTGGGTGAAACTTCTAATTTCATGCCTTGATAATCATTCTCTACAGATAGCGCGGAGCTAGAAATTGAATGTAAATAGAGAGCACCTAATCTATAAGGTCATTTGCAGGAGCCCCGCTTCCTTCTGGGGAAAAGATGTGATTGATTGTAGTACTAGATGAGGACAGCTTAATATTGGGGTGGGACATTATTCAGTACATGAACTTGCCATGAAGGTGAAAGATTCACAGAGCCTCATTTTAGAATGGAGGCTGCAGCAAGTTCTGGACATGAAAATATACCAGATGCACACCTGCCAAGGGAGAGGTGAATTCAGCAGCTGATCTGAAGACTTTTCAGGTTAACAGCAGGGTCCCACTGGACTACAGAACCTGGTCTTTTTCTGTGTAAATAAACTGTCAATATGAGGATTTCTCATTTGTAATTTTAGGATGCAGTCCAATGGGGGTGCCCGTAAGCCTCTGAACTCGGAGGATTATGAGCATCCTGTGCAGGGTAGGAGTGCGGAGGTGATCTTTGCCTCCCCGCTTCCCCCCCCCTGCAAATCAGCAAT